>JAODPA010064468.1:0-11045 GCA_025585075.1 Nepenthes mirabilis | reverse complement strand
GTTATTATTATTTTTTATTTCACTTGCATTCATTTTAAGATCAGATATATCAAAAATATTTGACAGATATGTCGAGAAGAATTTCTAAGGCTCTAATGCCAATGACTATAAATATAAGTTACAGATATTTCAAAAAATATGAAACAATACGGACATATATTTGATACAAATAAGTAATTACTATTGGCCACTTGCTTTTCAACAACAACCTCAGTCGCCTAATCTCGACGACTCACTTCATTGGCCCAATCCTCAACTAGGTGGGTAGCGGATTCAGATTTAGAGGCCTTGGCCTCAATAGTAGCAACTCGGTCTGTAGCAGGGCAAGCAAGATTTCCAACGATTTGAGCCTTGTCCTTAGATTCATGGCCTCTTCATCCATTTAGCTAGTTCTTTGTTTGGCTCTTGTGCTATTCCATTAGTAGTGATTGTCTTAGACCGTAAGGTATAAGTCCCAAATGATATTTTTAATTGTGACTAGTTAAATTAAACTAATAAAAATGTCGAGATTAATGGAGATTTTGAATCAAATTAAATTTCTAATCGGAATAAGTTAGACCAAGTAATTTTTGACCGTTGTAATTTTTATAAAAATATGTATTTTAAATACTTAAATATTATATTTTGATGTGTACCTGGATCTAACTTCGAACAGATTCGAATTCGCCTGGTTGATTCAATCTGATTTCGTTCACTGAGTCTGAATCCTGCACACCACTACAGAAAACGAGAGGTCAGGTGCCGATGGGAGGTTGTCCCACCGAAAACACTCCGACGCTCAAATCAGCAAAAAACCTTCGAATTAGAAAATGTGAACTGATAAGTAAGAGAAAGAGAATAAATTTGTCGGGAGTGTTGGCCTGTAGAAGTAGAGATGATCCCGTGACTCGTTGAGAGTGTGAGTTCCAGTTCGCTGTTTACAGAGAACGAGTGGAAGTTGTGTCCCGAAAGCGTGGAAGCTTTGGAGGACGGTTCTCAGAGGGCCGGAGGATACTCTACATCCGGAGGCTTAGAGTGGGATTGGAAGGTGAATGCTTTGGAGAGAGAGAGGGAGTTTTTCCTAAGCACTGTATGCGTTCGTAGCTTAGATTATATTAGAGAGTCCCTCTTGTCTTAGAAAGCGTGTTCTCTTAAAAGCGTGTTCTAAAAGCGTCTCTTCTTCAGAGTGGAGATTCTAGGTTTATATAGATGGTGGGAGAGCCACCTTCTTAGGCTTGGCACTGGGCAGCCTTCTCTAAGTTGGTGGGCATGATTTAATGGATCGTTTTCTTTCTAAACAGTGTAACGAATTTCTAAATTATCTACTTTTCTTTCATGCTCTTGTGACCGTTAGACTCTGTCATTGGCGCTGAATCCGTTGTTACCTTTTTAGAGAAGATCAGCTTTAAGGAAAGCATGTAATTATGAAAAGGATCATTGTTTTTCGTGTACGAGATCGCTTGTCAAATTGGCCCTGGCCCGTATTAGGTTTACTGTCTCTCACGACTTGCTACTACAGTACTTCCAGTCAACAGAAGCATTGACCGTCTTGAAGGAGCGCTCTTGGCCGTCTGTAGTGCGCTGGGTGATAAACGCTAACACATTGACAGTCTAACGTGCGTTGGGCCTCTCTGGATTTTGGGCCGCTTTCTTATTGGGCCTGCTAGCTATAGGCCTACCCATCACTAGCCCCCCATACTGGTGGTCAGGATTTCGGCCTCCAACATGTTTATGATGGGACATTCTTGTTTCTGCTGGCGAAGTTGTTGCCCGTCTGAAGAGGTGCCTTAAGAGCTTCCAAAATGTTGACCGGATCCATTGACTGTTCTTGGCAAGCTTCTGGACAATTTGGAGAAGGAAACGTTGGTCTTTAGCTGGCGTGTCAGAAAAGCAGGCCACGTGTCTTCACGCGGTATGTTCAAGATCCCAGCATTTAATGAGCTGAAGCACTCGATACGACAGCGGCCTTCTAGGGAAATGACACACGGCGGTAATGATGGCAGAGGTTTTCGAGATGGTGTGGGGCCCACTTGGGTTTTTAAACCGCCAGATTGCTTCGTTTTGAATTCCTTGTGCCTTCTTTACTTCTTTGTATTCCTTGTTGCGTTCTTTAAAGAAGAAAACACAAGCCTTAGACTTGACCACGTCTTCCGTTGCAGACATCGCCTCCATTCTGAGAGAAACTGACGTGAAAGTCCTTTATGTGGTGTTTAACATTCCACGGGAGATCGCCTTCCGTATTCCAGAGAAGGACGATCGAGCCTTTCTGTCGCCCAAGGGTTTCGTGACCATTTATGAGGCCCATCTGAGGAGTAGGGTCCGCCTCCTAGTTCCCGACGAACTGATGTTGGTCTTCTAGGCACTCCGGGTTCCCATCGCCCAACTTTACGCCAACGCCATCAGGTACTTGTGCATCCTCCGTATTTTTCTTTGTCAACGTTCAAGGTTGTTGACGATGTCGGTGGTAAGAGCGGTCTTTAAGATCAACCAGGGAGCAGAGTGGATCTCTCTAGCTCCCTGTAGCGGCATTAAGATTAGCACCGTCATTTACGACTCCCTCAAGAATTGGAAGAACCGGTTCTTTTTCGTGAACATGTGGAAGTCTTGGCCCTTACCTACAGAGTGGGGCGAAGTGCCGGAGGTGTATACGAGGGCGCCTCCAGAGGCGGCCTCCATGGATTGGTTGGTCGAGCTGATAGCGAAGAACCTGAATGACTTCCGAAGAGTGCATTTGGTCTCTCGTGCGGAGGTGAAGAAAGTTAATTGGGGGCCTCCGTCTCCAATCCAAAAATTGAGGATTCCGCCGCCGGAGGTTTTGGAGAGAAAGAAGAGGAAGAAAGGCAACATTATTGGTCCCCATCTTACTGATGTGAGTCCTTCCATCCCAAGGCGAAAGAGGGAGGCCTCAGTGGCGCCTTCTTCGTCATCCTCTCGGCCCAACTACGTTTCTGCGAGACATTTTGAGGGCGTTGGCGCCCTGTCTAGGGTTGAAGTACATGTGGCCATCAAAGCTTATAAGGCCAAGCTGAGCGGCGATGTGGTCCTGGCGCAACTTGCGCCGTCTAAGCCAACTCAGGAGCCAACCATTGAGACGCCTGAACCACAGGAGCCGTCGGTTGGTTCTCTCGTTGTGGTGATTCAGCAGGAACAGATTTTAGAGTCTCCTGCCATTTCCGGAGAGCCAGCTAGGAGAGAAGGCACTCCAGAGGATCCCATGACAGAGTTCATGGCTGAGGTTGCTGCCAGCCCCGTCGATGTGGGCCCCCTTCCTGGTTTGTCACTATTCGCGTCAGAGTTGGATGCGAGGCTAGAAAGACAGGCACGGAAAATCTGGGAGGTATAAGCTCTGTTGCCTGCCTTGCCTTTCGATTTGCCCTTTCTAATCCTTTTTTCCTTTTTATGCAGGTGGATACAGTCGCGAGCGCAATAGCTAAGGTGCTCAGGCAATAGCTAAGGTGCTCAGGCAATAGCTAAGGTGCTCAGGCAGAGAGACTTGGCGATCTCTGATAGGGATAAGGAGGTCGCCTGGCTAGAAGCTAAGCTGGCGTCTTCGGGGTCTGAGCACCATGAGGAAACAGCTGTCTTGGAGCCTGGTTTGGTGGGCGTGGAGGTGGAGAACATGAGTTTGAAGGCTGAGATTGCCCGTTTGAAGGAAGAAAATGGACGAGCCAAAGGGCGTATCGATCAACTCGTTGGGCAGATGGCGACCTTGGAAAATGATTTGAGTCTCCGTAGCCACCCCACGAGGTTAAGGTTGTGATACGTGCATGGTTGGGAGAATGGGTCAACATCAGCTGGCGTATTATGCGGCTGATTGATCCCGACTTCCCCGTTGATCTTATTAATTTATCGAACCGATCGGCACAGCATAGAGATAACCTCATGGGGGAGCCGCGTGACAGCCAAGGGCCCCTGCTGCCCTTATAGCTCTTGATTTGTATATATATATATTTTGAATTTGATGATATATATCTTGATTTAGCAATAATACAAGTAGCCCTGCGTTTGCTACATGCTTCTGCCTTTGTACTTTGTGTCTTTGGCATTTTAGCAGTCAACTAAGTAGAGTGAGTTGCTAGTTGGCCGCCAGCTTTGTCTTTGGAGCGTTGAAGTTGTCTTCTAGGCTGTTGTATATGTTAAGCTGGCTTAGAACTTGCCCATGAGTAAAACTTGGTGGCGCTGCCCAGGTGAAAACTTGGGTGGCCTGCTTTGGTGGAGCATCTCGCTCCAGTCGACCATCATTGGCTGATCACGCTATCTCCTCATGAAGGAGGTCATCGCGCGTGCTGTGTTAGCCCCCTAAGATTTTTTCCGACCATTAACGGGCCACTTGGATGATCAAGGTTTAGATATGACATCTCACGGGCTGCCTAGATGACCAGGGTTTAGATAAGACTGCTCATGGGCCGTCTGAATGATCAGAGCTTAACTACGACTACTTATGGGCCGCCTGGATGACCAGGGTTTAATAACGAGAGGGTGAAGACCCTCCCAACTTAGGGGCAGCCTAGGTCGATTTGAACCTGCAATGAAAACCATACATATATATATGCACATACAGCCTGCTAAAGAAACACTTATTTTACTTAATCGAACCGTACACACAAAATCAAGACATACAATTTTGCAAGGCACATACCTGGGTCCTTACTGGTAGTAGCGTTTGAGGTGGATCGCATTCCACGTCCGTGGAACCAACTTTTTGTCTTAATTTTGGAGTTTGTATGCCCCATTTCGCAGAACGGCGGAGACTAGAGAAGGCCCTTCCTAATTGGGGGAGAGCATATTTCGGCCGGCCACCTTCCCTATGGCCTCGATGCTCCATAAGACCAAGTCTCCAACGTCAAACTGCCTCGCTTTCAACTTCTTGTTGTAGTAGCGGGCGACTCGATGTTGTAGACTACAGTCTATATTCTAGCAGCCTCGCGGGCTTCTTCTAGCAAGTTTAGGTGTTCCCAAATCTTTTGGGAGTTAACCTGTGGGTCGAAGGGTTCCACCCTAAGACTCGGAAGGTCGATTTCGACCGGGAGCACCGCTTAAGTTCCGTAGCAGAGACTGAAGGGCGTCTCGTGTGTTGGTTCCTTCGGAGTTATTCAGTAAGACCAAAGGATTGAGGCGAGCTCGACTACCCATGAGTCCCCTGCGTCCTCTAGCTTGGTCTTGAGCCCGTGGAGTAGCATTTGGTTTGTGACCTCCACCTATCCATTCGTTTGGAGGTATACCACTGAAGTATGGACCAACCTAACTCCAAGGTTGGAGTAATACTTGGTGAAGCGTTTCCCCGAGAATTGAGTTATGTTGTCAGTCACAGTGACCTCTGGAATGCCGAATCTGCTGCTGATGTTTTAGCGGACGAACTCGAGTGCATTGTGTTCAGTAATTTTGGTCAGCGGGACGGCTTCGAACCACTTTGTGAAGTAGTCGATGCCTGCTATAATGAACTTTCTTTGCCCGGGCCAAGAATGTCAAGCCCCCATTGTGCGAAGGGCCACGACGCCTAAAGAGATTTCAGTTCAACGGACGGCTGGTGGCAAAGGTTGTCGTGAAGCTGGCAGCTTTTGCACCTTTTTACGAACTTGAGTGCATCCTTCTTCATCGAGGGCTAGTATTAGTCCTACCGTATGATTTTGAATGCTAGGTTCTTACCACCCACGTGCGATCCACAAATCCCAAGGTGCACTTCACTCGAGACGTAGTCCGCCTCTTCCGGGGTTAGGCAACGAAGGTACGGAGTCGAGTAGCCGTGGCGATACATCCGCCCATCAACTATAGTATACCAACCGGCCGTTCTTTTTATCTGGCTGGCTTCTTCTGCATCTTCCAGCAAGGCTTCATCTGCTAGATATCTTAGGTAAGGTGTCGTCCAATTTTTAGTTTCGGAGACCTGCATTGCCTCTTGCCCCTCTATATTGGGTGCGTTCAAAATTTTCCTCATGTTTCTCGAGTACTGTTCTGGATTCTCTGTCACTGCTGCTCTTTCCAGTTGATCGGCCTTCACGTTTTCAGTTCTGGAAACATGGGCCAAGGTTAGACTGTCGAAGTTGCGGATGTCCTCCTTTACTCTGGCCAAGTATTTGGCCATATGCGGGTTGTTCGCTTCGAAGTTCCCATTGACTTGGTTAACGATCAGTTCGGAGTCGTTAAACACATCCAGTCTTTTGGCTGAGGACTCCTTTGCTAATCTTAATCCAGCCAGCAGGGCTTCGTATTTAATGATATTATTAGTTGCCGGGAAGCCAAGTTTAAGGAAGTATTTCACCTCAAACCCGTCGGGAGGCCTGAAGACCACTCCTGCTCCACTGTCCATGTCAGTGGATGACCCGTCTACGTGGAGCATCCATTCCGGAGCCTCCAGGCACTGTTCTGCGTTCTCTGAGGGCTGTTCCTCGAGAATCGGGGTTGTGGTTTCAACAATAAAATTAGCCAGAGTCTGAGCCTTTATGGCTGGCCTGGGCGTGAATTCAATGTCAAACTTGCACAACTCGATAGCCTATTTTACTAACTGTCCAGAAACATCGGGCTTCTGGAGTATGCTCTTTAGAGGCTGCTCGGTGAGAACCACGATGCGGTGCACCTGAAAGTAGGGCCGTAGTTTTCGCGCGACAAATATCAAAGCTAAGGCCAGCTTTTCCATGCGCGGGTAGCACGTCTCTTGGCCGATCAACGTTGTACTCACATAGTAGACCGGCCGTTGGGTATCAGAGTCCTGGCTTACAAGGACGGAGTTGAGGGACACTTTCGATATTGCCAAGTAGAGGTACAGCTCTTCGCCGACCTTGGGCGATATTAGTAATGGCGGGCTAGGCAGGTACCGCTTCAACTCATTCATGGCCGCGTGGTAGTCCGCTGTCCATTGAAAACCGTTCGATTTCGTTCCCCTCAGTGCCTTAAAAAATGGCTGATACTTGTCGCCAGACTTCGCTGGGAAGTGGGACAAGGCTGCCAATCATCCAGTTAATCGCTGGACATCTTTGACCCTTCGTGGGGGAGCCATGTCTCCGAGGGCCTTGATCTTCTCTGGGTTTGCTTCGATCCCTCGTTGGGAGACGATGAAACCCAAGAATTTTTTGAAGGCCACCTCGAAGACACACTTAGTTGGATTCAGTTTCATTTGGTGTTCGCGGAGCACCCCAAAGGACTCCGCCAGATCGTTGATATGGTCACCTATAACTCTACTCTTGACGAGAATGTCGTCAACATAGACTTCCATATTGCGGGCGATCTATTTTTCGAACATTTTGTTCACTAGTCGCTGGTAGGTGGCTCCTACGTTCTTTAATCCAAAGGACATCACTTTATAGCAATAGGTCCCTTGGTCTATCATGAACGAGGTGTGCTTTTGGTCATCTGGGCTCATCTGGATCTGGTTGTAGCTTGAGTTGGCGTCCATAAAGCTCAAGAGCTCATGCCCGAATGTTGAGTCCACCAGCAGATCGATTCTGGGTAAGGAAAATTTGTCTTTTGGGCAAGCTTTATTAATATCGGTGAAATCGACGTATATTCTCCACTTCCCGTTGCTCTTCTTTACCAAGACGACGTTAAAGAGCCAATCAGGGTATTAAACCTCCCTGATGAATCCGGCCTCCAACAGTTTCTTTACTTCTTCTCGGATGACGATTAGCTTTTCCACTGAGTGGTTTCTCTGCTTCTGCCTGACAGGTTTCCAATCTGGGTTGAGACCAAACTTGTGAACCATTATCTGGTCTAAAATTCTAGGCATATCAGCGGGAGTCCATGCGAAGATGTCAGCATTTCGTCACATGAATGTGATCAATTCTTTGCGTAGCACGCCGGTGAGTGAGCCGCCAATTCATATGCACCTTTCTGGATCGTCCAGATTCAGTGGGACTAAGTTGGTTGCCTCACCAGACTGTGCTTACTGCAAGGTGTCCTCGTCTCGATGGTCAAGTTCTCCCATTATTTTAGTGCTGTCGTTAGGAGCGATTTGGAACATATAACATGTCCGCCCAGTGACTTGGTCACCCAGTACTTCGCCCACACCGTATGGCGTTGAAAATTTTATTTTAAGGTATGGTATTGAAGTGACGACCCCGAACGCCGTTAGGCATAACCGGCCTGGTGTTACATTGTACACAGAGGACAAGTTGACTACCAAGAAGGTGAGTGTACGACTTACCATTCTCGGGTACGTTCCTAGGGTGACTTCAAGTCTGATCGTCCCTTGAAAGGGTGCAGGTTCATTATCGAGGTCATACAATGGGCCTTCTGTAGATTTTAGTTGACTCTTTTTCAAACCGAGTTTAAAAAACGCATCGAGGTAAAGCAAATCACGTGAACTTTTATTATCAATAAATACATATTTTATCTGGTAGTTAACGCTACCGTCGAAAACGAGTGTTGATACAACGAGGGGGTCTGCACGGGGGAAAACTATATGTGCTAAGTCATCGTCACTAAAACTAATGATATTGTCAGTAGTGCGCTGCTTTTTCCTCCCTGCATTCTGGTCCCTGTTGTCCGCCGGAGTCTTGACTGGCCGGGTAATGATCATGTTGACCACTCCTACCACGACCTAGTTCCGTGGTGGAGAGGCCCCTGATCCTTCTCCGCTCGCGTTGCCAAAGCTCTGACGAAGGCTTTTAACGAACCTGGTGAGGTGGCCCCTTCTGATTAGCTCCTTAATCTCCCTCTGAAGAATCTTGCAATCCTCCGTGGAGTGCCTGGGAGATCGATGAAAATCACAGTACTTGACCGAATTTCCTCCCTCCGCCTTCTTAAGTGTTTTTGGCCACTTAAAAAACTTCTCCTAACAGATCTGCATGAGGATGTTTGAACGCGTATTAGTTAAGGGCGTCAGATTGATGGGTCCGTGGTCTTTGCGCTCTGGTGGTCCAGCTCTGTGGCGCTTTTGGTGGGAGTAATTTCCACCGTTGTGCTTCCTCTTTCATTCAGGCAAGAAAGAGCGAGGCTGTTCAGGTCGGTCAGGACGTTTTGCCTCATTGGCCTCCTTTGCTGCCGCATAGGTCCTAGTGATAGCCTCCACTTCCCGAAAGGTCTGCGGAATCTCATGCGCCACATACCTAAAGAACTCTCTGTGCGCCAGTACCAAGATGAAACTACCCAATTTCATTTCCTCCGTGAGTTGGGGGATCCGTTTGGCTTCTGTCACGAAGCGATCTAGAAACCTCCGTGGGTTCTTTCTATGTTTCTACTTGATATGCGAAAGATGCCATGTCTATTTTTCCTCTCTGCGGCTGGAGGCGTACTGAGATAAGAAAAGATCCACAAGCTCCTAGAAGCTTTGGATCGAGTCTGGAGGGAGATGATAGAACCAGAAGCGTGCATCCCCTTTTAGTGTGAGGGGGAAGCAACGACACTTGGCTGCGTCGTCCAGGCCCTTTAGACCCAGATGGGTGCAAAAGTTGGTGAGATGGTCGACAGAATCCGCACTCCCATCGTAAGAGTCAAGAGCTGGCATCTTGAACTTTGCCGACCTAGGATGGTTCAAGATCTCCGTTATGAAGGGAGATCTGTCGATGTTGGCGGTGTGTTCGTCGTCTTTGAAAACACGATTCCATATCTTCTCCAACCTTGGGTTTATTGGAGCGGCGTTAGTAGATCTCTTGGAGTTGAGATATGCTCTCAACACTGTTGTTTCCCAGGCTGGTCCAGCCGTACGACGGCTGCTGCCTCTGGCTGATCTCGGGGCCCGGGAGGCTCCCTCCTGAGCCTGGGGCCTAGACTCCACTTTGGAGTATCTAGGGTTCCTCATTTTCGGACTTTCATTCGGAATTGCGCTGGTTTCTGGCTCCTCACGCCATAAACGGCTTTGGGCATGTGAGGATATCGGCGCGGGAGCACTGGTCAGTCTTCCGGTCCGTTGGGCCGAAACTTTCTTTCATTGGCCTCCTCTCCTGGATGTCGGTGCTGGGGCCACCGGTGGTGCAGCCCCTAGCTGTTCTTGCTCCTGGCAGGCACAGAGTATCTGGAACATCCTGTCTGTATTGTGCATGTGCTCCACCAGGTTTTAGAAAAAAGATGCCGGGAGTCCACCGGCTACCCCGTTGACCACGGCGCCGATGGTGTGATCCTGGTTTGGTGAGATTACGTCTCAAGCAGGCTCGCTTGCTTATATCCCTGTGTTCACCATTCTGTTGATCAGAGAGAGTTTCCAGGAAACGCGGTTGACTTTGTGTAAGCGATTCCCACAGACGGCGCCAATGATGCGTACTTAAATCCGACTTCGAACAGATTTGAATTCGCCTGGTCGATTTGATCCGGCTTCGTTCACTAAGTCTGAATCCTGCACACCACTATAGAAAATGAGAGGTCAGGTTCCGGTGGGAGGTTGTCTCACCGAAAATATTCTGACGGTCAAGTCAGCGAAAAGCCTTCGAACTGGGGAAGGTGAACTGATACGTAAGAGAGAGAGAGAGAGAGAATAAATTTGTCAGGAGTGTTGGCCTGTAGAAACAGAGATGATCCCGTGGCCCATTGAGAGTGTGAGTTCTAATTCACTGTTCACAGAGAACGAGTGGAAGCTGTGTTCCAAAAGCGTGGAATATTTGGAGGACGTTTTTCAGAGGGCCGGAGGATACTCTACAATCTGGAGGCTTAGAGTGGGATTTGAAGGTAAACGCTTTAGAGAGGGAGAGAGGGAGTTTTGCCCAAGCACTGTATGCGTTTGTAGCTTAGATTGTATTAGATAGTCCCTCTTGTCTTAGAAAGTGTGTTCTCTTGAAAGCGTGTTCTGAAAGCATCTCCTCATCAAAGTGGAGACTCTGGGTTTATATAGATGGTGGGAGAGCCACCTTCTTACGCCTGGCACTGGGCGGCCTTCTTTGAGTTGGTGGGCGTGATTTGATGGATCGTTTCTCTTCTAAACAGTGTAACGGATCTCCTGATTATCTACTTTTCTTTCATGCTCTTGTGACCATTAGACTCTATCGTTGGCACTGAATCCGTTGCTGCCCTTTTAGAGAATATTAACTTTTAGGAAAACGTGTAATCATGGAAAGGATTATTATTTTTCGTGTACGAGATTGCCTGTCAAATTGGGCCTGGCCCGTATTAGGTTTACTGTCTCTCACGACCTGCTACTACAA
>JAODPA010064458.1:0-11045 GCA_025585075.1 Nepenthes mirabilis | reverse complement strand
TGAAATGTGACTAAGGTACATCTATTGTTTCGGTATTTAAAAGGGAATTGATGGGTATGCTATAGCGTTGATTGTCGAGACGCCAGCAGGTGCCTAACTTGCGTACAGACGGTCAATCTTAGTATTGATCAGAAGTACTGTAACAGCAGGCCCTAAAAGGCGATAAACCTGTTACGGGTCAGGCCCAATTTGACTGGCGAACTCGTGCACGAAAAGCAACAATCCTTTCATGCTTATACGCTTTTCTAAAAGCTGATCTTCTCCAAAAAGGCGGCTATGAACTCAGTGCCAACGTTGGAGTCAAAACGGTCACAAGAGCATGAAAGAGATGAGATGATTTGAATATCTATTGCACTGTTTAGAAGGAAAATGATCCATCAAGTTACGCTTGTTAAGCCCACCAACTCAGAGAAGGCTGCCATTGCCAGTCCAGAAGAACACGCCACCCTGCTCAGCGAATATGGCTCTCTTGATATCCATATAAGCTTGAAGTCTTCATTCTGGAAGACACAAACAAACAGATGCTTTGATATACGTTCTGAAACAGGGCTCTAAAACAGAAGCTCTCGTACACTCTCTAACTTGCCTTTAAGAGAACATTCAGAACACACTTTCTGGAACAACAAATAGACTTTCTACAGTCTAACTCACGAACGCTTATAGTGCTTGACCAGAGACTCTCTTTCCCTTTCTCTCTGCATAAGCATTTACCTTCAATCCAACCAAAGGCCTCCGGATTGCAGGAGTCCTTTCAGGCTCTCTAAGAACTGTTTCCTAAAGCTTCCACGCTTACGGGACGTCGTTTTCACTCGCTCTCTGTGAGCAGTAAGTTGGAACTCACATTCTCAACGAGCCAACACTCTCGACAAACTCATTCTCTTTTTCTCTATTTTACTTATCAGTTTACCTTCTCCGATTCGAAGGCTTTTTTTCTGACTTGAGAGTCGGAGTGTTTTCGATGGGACAACCTCCCACCGACACACCGACCTCTCGTTCACTTTATTGGTATGCAGGATTCAGACTCAGCGAATAGAGTCAGACCAAGCCATCCAGACGAATCCGAATCTGTTCAAAGTCGGAGAGAGTTTCCCAGAAACTCTCTCTGATCAACAGAATGGTGAAGACGAGCGCGCAATCAAGCGAGTCTGCCCGAGACGTGATTTCCCCGAACCAAGACCACACCATTGGCGCTGTGGTCAACGGGGTAGCCGGTAGAATCCCGACATCCTTTTTCCAGAACCTGACGGAGCACATGCACAATACATATAGGATGCTCCAAATACTCTGTGCACGCCAGGAGCATGCTCAGCTGGGGGTTACTCCTGCAGTGGCCCAAACGCCGGCATCCAGAAGAGGAGGCCAAAGAAAGAAAGTTTCGACGCAACAGACCGGAAGATTGACCAACGCTCCCACACCCATGTCCTCACATGCTCAAAGCTGTTTGAGGCGCGAGGAGCGAGAAACCAGCACAGCTCCAGATAAAAGCCCGAAACGGAGGAACCCTAGATACTCCCGAGAGGAGTCTAGGCCCCGGGCTCAGGAGGGAGCCTCCTGGGCCCCGAGATCAGCCAGGGACAGCAGCCGTCCTACTGCTGCTCCAGCTCGAGAAAGAACGGAGTTGAGAGCGTATCTTAACTCCAAGAGATTCGCCAACGCCGCTCCAACAGACCCAACGTTGGAGAAGATATGGAACCGCGTCTTCAAAGACGACGAACGCATCGCCAACGTCGATAGATTTCCCTTCACAGCGGAGATATTGAACCATCCTATGCCGGCGAAGTTCAAGATGTCAGCACTTGGCTGTTACGATGGGAGTGCGGATCTTGTTGACCATCTCGCCCACTTTCGCACCCATTTGGGTCTACAGGGGCTGGACGACGCAGTGATGTGTCGCTATTTTCCCCTCACACTAGGAGGGGATGCCCGCATCTGGTTCCTTCATCTCCTCTAGACTCGATCCGAAGCTTCCAGGAGCTTGTGGATCTCTTCTTACTCAGTACGCCTTCAACTGCAGGGAGGAAAAATAGTTGTGGCATCTGTCGCATATCAAGCAGAAACACAGAGAGAATCCACGAAGATTTCTGGATCGCTTCGTGGTAGAAGCCAGGCGGATCCCCCAACTCACAGAGGAAATGAAATTGGGCAGTTTTATTTCGGCACTGGCACACGGGGAGTTCTTTAGGCACTTGGCGCACAAGAATCTCTAGACCTTTTGGGAAACGGAGGCCATCACCAGGGCCATCACCAGGGCCTACGCTGCAGCAGAAGAGGCGAATGAGGCAAAGCGTCAAGATTGACCTGAGCAGCCTCGCTCTTTCCCGCCAGAAGGAAAGAGGAAGCACAACGGTGGTGATTACTCCCACCAAAAACGCCACAGAGCTGGACCATCGGAGTGCAAGAACCATGGACCCATCAGCCTGACGCCCTTAACTGATACACGCTCGAACGTCCTCATGCAGATCCGTGGGGAGTTCATTAAGTGGCCAAAACAACTTAAGGTGGGAGGAAATCCAGCCAAGTACTGTGACTTCCACCGCTCTCTAGGGCACTCCACGGAGGATTGTAGGGCCCCGATCAAAGCTCTGGCAACATGGGCAAAATGGTCAACATGATCACCACCCGGCGGACCCCCTAGGACTAGCATGCAGGGAGGAAGAAGCAGCACACTACTAGCAATGTCATTGCTTTTAGTGACGATGACTTAACGCATGTAGTTTCCCCCCATGCAGACTCCCTCGTTGTATTATCACTCATTTCCAACGGTAGCGTTGACTATCAGATTAAACGTGTATTTATTGACAATGGAAGTTTGCGTGATTTACTTTATCTCGATGCGTTTTTTAAACTTGGTTTGAAAAAGAGTCAACTAAAATCTACTGAAGGACCATTATATGGCCTTGACAATGAACCAGTGCCCGTTCAAGGGACGATCAGCCTTGAAGTCATCCTAGCAAGGTACTCGAAGACCCCAAGCCGTATACTTACCTTCTTAGTAGTCGACTTGCCCTCCGATACAATGCAATACTAGGCCGGCCAGGTCTAATAGCGTTCGAGGCCGTTAATTCAATACCACACCTTAAAATAAAATTTCTGACGCCATACAGCGTAGAGAAAGTGCAGGGTGACCAAGTCACTGGGTGGACATGTTATATGTCCCAAATCGCTCCTAACGGCAACGCCAAAACAACAGGAGAATTTGATCATCGAGATGAGGCAACCTTGCAACAAGCGCAGTCTGGTGAGGTGATCGACTTAGTCCCACTGAATTTGGACGATTCAGAAAGGTGTATACGAATCGGCGGCTCACTCACAAGCGCGCTACGCAAAGAACTGATTTCATTCCTGCGACAGAACGCCGACATCTTTGTGTGGACTCCGGCTGACATGCCCGAGATTCCTAACCGGATAATGGTCTACGAGCTGGGCCTCGACCTAGATCGGAAACCTGTCAGGCAGAATCGGAGGAACCACTCAGTGAAAAAACTAATCGCCATCCGAGAAGAGGTGAAAAACTATTGGAGGCCGAGTTCATCAGGGAGGTTCAGTACCCTGATTGGCTCTCCAACGTCATCTTGGTAAAGAAGAGCAACGGGAAGGGGAGAATGTACGTCGATTTCACCGACGTTAACAAAGCTTGCCCAAAGGACAACTTTCCTTTACCCACAATTGACTTACTGGAGGACTCGACATCCGAATATGAGCTCTTGAGTTTCATGGATACCTACTCAGGCTTCAACCAGATCCGAATGAATTCGGAGGACGAAGAACACACATCGTTTATGACAGACCAGGGGACCTATTGCTATAAAGTAATGTCCTTTGGGCTGAAGAACGCGGGAACCACGTACCAGCGGCTGGTGATCAAAATTTTTAAAAAACAGATCGGCCGCAACATGGAAGTCTATGTTGACGACATGCTCGTCAAAAACAGAGTTATGAGTGACCACATCAACGATTTGGCGGAGTCCTTAACAGTGCTCCGCGAACACCAAATGAAGTTGAATCCGGCCAAGTGTATCTTCCGGGTGGCCTCCGAAAAATTTTTGAGTTTTATTGTCTCCCAACGAGGGATCGAAGTGAACCCGGAGAAGATTAAGGCCCTCGTAGACATGACTCCCCCTTGATGCGTAAAGGAGGTCCAGCGACTAACTGGGCGATTGGCGGCCTTGTCCCGCTTTCTAGCGAAGTTCGGCGACAAGTATCAGTCGTTCTTTAAGGCGCTGAGGGAACAAAATCAAACGACTTCCAATGGACGCCGGACTGGTAGATGGCTTTCAATGAGCTGAAGCGGTACCTGGTTTGCCCGCCTTTATTAATTTTGCCCAAGGTCAATGAGGAGCTGTACCTCTACTTGACAGTGTCCGAGACATTCTCAACTCTGTCCTCGTAAACCAGGGAACTGATGCCCAACAGTCGGTCTACTACCTCAGCAAAACATTGACCAGCCCGAAAACGTGCTGCCCGCGTATAGAAAAATTGGCCTTAGCCGTGATATTTTTCGCGCGAAAACTGAGGCCTTACTTTCAGGCGCATCGCATTATAGTCCTCACCGACCAACCTCTAAAGAGCATACTCCAGAAACCCATCGTTTCTGGGCGGTTGGTAAAGTGGGCTATCGAGTTGGACGAGTTTGACATTGAATTCAGGCCCAGGCCTGCCATAAAAGTGTAGGCTCTGGCAGATTTTATTGTGGAAATCACGATCCTGATCCCCAAAAAATAGTCCACGGGGAGCGAAGAGCAGTGCCTGGGGACTCCGGAGTGGATGCTCCACGTAGACGGGTCATCCACCGACACGGGCAGTGGGGCAGGAGTGATCCTCACGACCCCTAATAGGTTTGAGGTGAAATACTCTCTTAAAGTCAGCTTCCCGGCAACCAACAATGTCGCTGAATACGAAGCGCTGCTGGCTGGGTTAAGATTAGCAAAAGAATACTCAGCCAAAAGATTGGCTGTTTTTAGTGACTCCGAACTAGTCGTTAACCAAGTCAATGGGAACTTCGAAGCCAATAACCCGCACACGGCCAAATACTTGGCCAGAGCAAAGGAGGCGGTCCGCAACTTCAACAGTCTGACCTTGATTTATGTTCCCAGAACTGAAAATTGGAAGACTGACTAGTTGGCAAGAGTAGCAGCGGCGAAAGATCCGGAACAATACTCGAGGAACATGAGGGAGATCCTAAGCGCGCCCAGCATTGAGGTGCAGGAGGCAATGCAAGTCTCCAAGACCGAGAATTGGATGACACCTTACCTAAGATTTCTAGCGGATGAAACGTTGCTGGAGGAAGCAAAAGAGGCCAGGCGAATAAATAGAACGGCCGGTTGGTACACAATAGTCGATGGGCGGCTGTATCGACGCGGCTACTGGACTCCGTACCTCCGTTGCCTAACCCCGTAAGAGGCAGACTATGTCTTGAGTGAAGTGCACCTTGGGATTTGCGGGTCGCACGTGGACGGCAATAATTTAGCATTCAAAATCATGCGGTAGGGCTACTATTGGCCATCGATGAAGAACGACGCACTCGAGTTCGTAAAGAAGTGCGAAAGCTGCGAACTTCACGGCAACCTTCATCACCAGCCGTCCGCAGAACTGAAATCCTTCAGGCGCCTTGGCCCTTTGCACAGTGGGGGCTTGACATCCTTGGCCCATTTCCCATTGCCACTGGGCAGAGAAAATTCATAATAGTCAGTATCGACTATTTCACGAAGTGGGTCAAGGCTATCCCACTGGCCAAGATCATCGAACACAATGCACTCGAGTTCGTCCACCAAAACATCATCAGCAGGTTTGGCATTCCAGTGGTCATTGTGACTAACAACGGAACCCAATTCTCAGGAAAATACTTCACCAAGTGTTGCACCAGCGTTGGAATTTGGCTGGTCCACACTTCGGTGGCGTACCCTCGAGCAAACGGACAGGTTGAGGTCATGAACCGGACGCTACTTTACGGGCTCAAGACCAAGCTAGAGGACGCAGGGGGCTCTTGGCTAGACGAGCTCGCCCCGGTCCTTTGGTCTTACCGAACGACCCCGAAGGAACCAACGTGCGAGACACCTTTCAGCCTCTACTATGGGACTGAAGCGGTACTCCCGGTCGAAATCGGGCTTCTGAGTCTAAGGGTGGAATCCTTCGACTCGTAGGTTAACTCTCAAAAAATTCGGGAACACCTAAATTTGCTAGAGAAAGCCCGCGAGGCTGCTAGAATACGGACCGCGGCCCACCAACATCGAGTTGCCCGCTACTACAATAAGAAGGTGAAAGCGAGGCTGTTCGATGTTGGAGACTTGGTCTTACAGAGTATCAAGGCCACGGGAAAGGTAGCCGGCCAAAACAAGCTCTCCCCTAACTGGGAAGGGCCTTTTCTAATCTCCGCCATCATGCGAAACGGAGTATACAAACTCCAAAACCCGGACGGGAAGTTGGTCCAGCGGATGTGGAATGCGATCCACCTCAAACGCTACTACCAGTAGGGACCCAGGTACATGCCTTGCAAACCGCATGTGACTCGCATTTGTGTGCATGATTTAACAAAGTAAAATGAGTGTTTCCTTAGCATGTTGTGTGTACATGTATATATGTATGTGGTTTTTCATTGTAGGTTCAAAACGACCTAGGCTGTCCCTAAGTCGAGAGAGTCTTCACCCTCTCGTCACTAAACCCTGGTCATCCAGGCGGCTCGTGAGAGGTCGAACTTAAGCCCTGGTCATCCAAGCGGCACGTGAGAAATCGAACCCAAACCCTGGTCATCCAGGCGGCCCGTAAGAGGTCGAACCTAAACCCTGGGCATCCAGGCGGTCTGTGAGAAGTCGAACCTTAACCTTGGTCATCCAAGTGGCCCGTTAGCGGTGAAAATCTTAAGGGGCTAGCGCAGCACACGTAGCGACCTCCTTCACGAGAAGATAGCGTGATCAGTCGACGATGGTCGAAGGGAGAAGAATTCTTCTCCAACGCTGGCCGCCCAAGTCAACACTTGGGCAGCACCACCAGGCATCACTCTCAAATCGTCACTACTGGGCTAGTTAACACAGCCGCCTACGAAGAGCCTAAGAATCCCACTCCTTTGGCAGCACTACAATGGCCGCCAGCCAACTGAGTTGGTTGTCCAGAACAGCAGATATACAAACACAAAGGCAGTAAAGAGAGATGGACACGAAGTTAGAAAATTTTTATTTTATTGCTTCCAAATATATTACAAAGTACATCAAAGTACATAAATAGAAATGGAGGTCAAAAAATGTACAACCACAAAAGTTACGAGGGCGGCGGAGGCCTTTGGCTGTCACGAGGTTCCCCTACAAGATTGTCTCTATGCTGCGCCGAACGATTTGATAAATTAATAAGATCAACGGGGAAGTCGGGATCGGCCAACTGCACAATGCGCCGATTGATGCTGACCCCTTCCAACAACTACTCGAACATCATACCCTCAACCTCGTGGGGGCGGATGCAGAGACTCAAGTCATTCTCTAAGGTTGCCATCTGCCCAGCAAGTTGATCGATACGCCATTTGGCTCGTTCATTTTCTTCCTTCAAACGGGCAACCTCAGCCTTTAAATTCGTGTTCTCCGCCGCCACACCTGCCAAAATAGTCTCCAGGGCAGCTGTTTCCTCACGGTGCTCCGCCCTCGAAGCCGCCAACTTCGCATCTAGCCAGGCGATCTCCGCCTCCCCGTCGGAGATCACCCAGTCCTGCTAGTCCATCACCTTGATGTGGCAGCGACCACCTTCGCCTTCTGCACAAAAGACAAACGAAAAACAAGTTAGAAATTCTAAAAGGAGAAAGTATGCAGAAAGTATCGCGAAGAATTATATCTCCTAGACTCTCCTCGCGGGCCTCTCAGACATGGCCTCCAAACCTGGCTCAGGCGGCGGTGGGCCAGAAGCGGCGCCCTCGCAAGCGAAGCTGGCAGCGACCTCCTCCAGAATCTCGTCCAAGAGCCCCTCGACAATGTCATCCGCAGCGACAGCAGACTCCCCGGCTACGCCCTCCGCAGCAGTTACCAGAGGATCAAGATCAACCACTAGCTCCTCAGTAGACGTCTGCATAATTAGAGAGCCAACAGATGGCTCCTGCGCATCCGTCGGCTACTCACAGGCTGGCTCCGTAAAGGTCTCCGTCTGCACCGCTTGTGGAACTGCCTGCGGTGCGGGCTGCGCCAAGATAACACTTTCTCCCCTTGCCTCCGACAAGTCCTCGAAAGATTTTTCCAATCCGGTGGTACTGCCTGGGCCAATGTAAATTCCGGCGGCAATGTAATCGGCCCCCGAAGATGACGAGGAAGGCGTCTTCAATACCTTCCTTTTGGGCCGCGGACCGATAAAATCATCGTCTATGGGGCGGGGTGGATAAGCAGGCCCCTGGACTCCTCCGATCGCACCATGATCACCTGTGGCCTGAGCTTTTGAACCGGGGAAGGTGGTCCACAGTTCACCTTCTTGGCCACTACCCTAGAGAACAAGAAATCCCGTTTGAAGACAGAAATATGGTCTTTGACCAATTTGATCAACCACTCTAAGGACGTCATCTCTGCCACAGACGGCGTCCCGGTGTAGACCTCCGGCACCTGACCCCAATCCTTTGCAAGGGGCCAGGTCTCCGCTACACTCACAAAAAAGAACCGGTTCTTCTAGTTCTTGAGTAAATCATAAATGGTCGTGTTTATATTAAGGCCAGGACGAGGGACAAGCGAAATCCATTCACCTCCCTGATTTATTTTAAAAAGCCCCTTCACCATAGACATCGTCAACCTTTTAGAATGTTTGCGAAGAAAAATGCAGATGGTACAAATGTACCGTACGGCGTTAGCATGGAGCTAGGCAACAGGGACTCGTAGGGCTTGAAGGACCGACTGCAAGTCGTCCGACAGAGGAAGATGAAGACCGCTCCTCATGCGGGCCTCGTATATCGTCACGTGCCCTACTGGTGGAGACAAAGCCCTGTCGTCCTTGCCCGGGACCCTCCATGCAATATCCTTGAAAATATTGAACTCGATGGACAACGCCTTCACATCACCCTCTCGAAGAACAGAAGAGATGTCGGCGATGGAGGTTGAGGTAATGGCTAACAGAGAAACTATGATTTCTTTGGGAAATAAGAAAAGGTTGAAGACAAAGAAGGCAAAGTAAGGAGGCGTGAGAGAATACTCAAAACAAGGAGGGAAACTTAAACGGCAAAGTATGAAACGCCTTAAACCGCCTCAGAAAGGATGTCATCATTCCTGCCACGTGTCGCCTCCCTAGTTGGCCCCTTGAAAAGCAAATCCTCTGATGCATTAATGGCTTGGATATCGATCCAACCAAGAGAAGATACATGTCTACTTTTGGCCTGACAAGTCGGCTAATGGCCACGCGTCAATCAGGACTCGCAGAAAGTCTTTCGGATTCTGGCCAAAGATGGTCAACAGCTCCGGTCAACTTTCTTCTCCGGGTCTGACCAAAGATGTTCAACAATTCCGGTCTTCTTCTCCGGATCTGACCAAAGACGGTCAACGGCTTTGGTCAACTTTCTTCTCCGGATCTAACCAAAGACGGTCAATGAATCCAGTCAATCTTCTTCTCCGGATCTGACCAAAGACGATCAACAGATCCGATTAATTTTTCTCTCCGCTTTTCATAGAGTCCTCCGAGATCCTCAAACAACAAAGGGCAGTGAGGGGCATTCCATCATGAACATGTCGGAGGCTAGAATTCTAGCCACCGGTATGGGGAGCTAGTGATGGGTATACTATAGTTGGGCTGACCCAAGGTCAAAGATGGCCCAAATAGCCTGTTGGACCGTCAACTTAAATAATGGCCACAACATGAGGTGACGGTCCAAATCCTGAAAGACTCAAAACAGTCAACGCCAACGTTGACCGTTGAGACGCTAGCAGGTGGCCAACTCGTGTACAGACGATCAACCCGAGCGTTGACCGAAAGTACTGTAGCAACAGGCGCAAAAAAGCGATAAACCTGCTACGGGCTAGGCCCAATTTGATAGGCAAACTCGTGCACGAAAAGTAACGATCCTTTCATAATTACACGCTTTCCTAAAAGCTGATCTTCTCTAAAAAAGCGACAATGAACTCAGCGTCAATGTTAGAGTCAAAACGGTCACAAGAGTATAAAAGAGATGAGATGATTTGAATATCCGTTGCACTATTCAGAAGAAAAGAATCCATCAAATCACGCCTATCAAGTTCACCAACTCAAAGAAGGCTACCATTGCCAGTCCAAACGAACACGCCACCTTGCCCAGAGAAGGTGGCTCTCCTACTATCCATATAAGTTTGAAGTCTTCATTTTAGAAGACACAAACAAACAGATGCTCTGATATACGCTCTGAAACAAGGCTCTAAAACAGAAACTCTCGTACACACTCTCTAACTGGCCTTCAAAAGAACATTTAGAACATACTTTTTGGAACAACAAAGTGACTTCCAATAGTCTAACTCACGAACGCTTACAGTGCTTGACTAGATACTATCTTTCCCCTTCTCTCTGCATAAGTGTTCACCTTCAATCCCACCAAAGGCCTCCGTATTGCATGAGTCCTTTCAGGCTCTCTGAGAACTATTTCCCAAAACTTCTACGTTTACGGGACGTCGCTTCCACTCGCTCTCTGTGAGCAGTAAGCTGGAATTTACATTCTCAACGAGCCAACACTCCCGATAATCTCATTCTTTTTTCTCTTTTACTTATCAGTTTACCTTCCTCGATTCGAAGACTTTTTTACTAACTTGAATGTTGGAGTGTTTTTGGTATGACAACCTCCCGCCGACACACTGATCTCTCGTTCACTTTAGTGGTGTGTAGGATTCAAACTCAGCGAACTGAGCAGGGCCAAACCATCCAGATGAATCCGAATCTGTTCGAAGTCGGATCCAAGTACGCATCAGGAATAATGAAAGTGATTTGTAAGATAGTTTGAAGGGAAAAAATAGTATTTCTACGGTATAGTTAACTAACATTTGAATGACAGCTTAATGAGTTTTTCGATGTTGGATTTGTAAGATAGTTCATTAGGAGTAAATTTCGGTATGAAATATATAATAAAAATAAAAAAT
>JAODPA010064447.1:0-11045 GCA_025585075.1 Nepenthes mirabilis | reverse complement strand
GGTACTCGTATAGTGGACTGACCCAAGAATGAGGAGTGCTCCCATAGTGAACTGTTCTAGAAAGGAGGAATGGCTTAAATCCACGAATGCCCACACATTGATCTGGACAGTCAACGTGAATCGTTAACCGAATGAAAGGCCAATGAAGCCAGTATAAGGATGGACGACTGACGCTACGGGCGGTCAATATTTTTGTTGACCAATAGCTCTGTAACTGCCCTCCACTTGAATAAGCATTACATGGGCCAGGCCCAGCTTGACTTACGCAGCTTTCTTTCTTAATTTCGCCCCCCTTAGAAGGCAACCTCCACATCAACGGTTACCAGCAGATTCGGTGCTCACCCCATAAGGAATGCGTCGAATTCTCTCCCCTGTTACAAAACACAGAAGGAATGAGAACCTCCCAAGGGGCTGTTTCCGCCATTAATGCCAGTGCCAAGAATGGAAACTGTTCCAATAGAACACTGAAATCCCGCACTCCTTCCTAAGCAAGAATTCTCAACCTTTCGACTATAAGAAGGCCATGGAGTCAACACTCCAAACACGCCTTCTGAGAGAGCACAAACGCACTTGTACTTATTCGAATCACTCCGACATTAACGTTTCTTTTTCTAGAGGAATCCCGCAGAATTAGCCTGATGTCCTTTCAAGCTCTCACGCTTTCAGGACGCCGATACTCTTGGTACTCCCTGTCCCTACGGCTCCCAAAAATTGAAAGTCAAGAATCTACGCTCCTCACGAACGACATTAACCTCTCCCAGCAAGAGTAAAATCATCCCCACAAACACTCTCTATTTCTCACCATCATTACATCCTTTTTTCTACCTTCTCGATTCTTGAAAGGCTATTTTACTGACTTGAGAATTGTAGTATTTTTGATGGGATAATATCCCGCTGACACCTGACCTTTTGTTTGTCTTAGTGGTGCGCAGGACCCAAACTCGGTGAACAGAGCTAGATTCAAAGATCGACGTCACCCGAACCCATTCGAAGTTTAATTCCAGGATGCATCATTGGCGCCGTCTGTGAAAAATACTTACAAAAAGCCAGCTACGTCTTCCAGGAACCCTTCTCATCCAATACCCTCAATCGAAATGGTGAACATGAGGGTACAAGCAAGCGAGCCAGCCAGAAATGTGACCTCGCCTGACCAGGACCACGCCACTGGTATCATGGTCAATGGGGTGGCCAGCGGGGTTCCAGCGTCTTTCTATCAAAACCTAACGGAACATATGCAAAACACTAACAAGATGCTTCACATACTCTACTCTCGCCAGGAGTAAGCGCAGCAGGGGGTTGAAATAGCAGTAGCCCCTGCACCAGCATCCAGACGAGAAGGCCAAAGAAAGAAAGGACAGGCCAAAAGAACCGGAAGGCCAACCAACATTCGAGCACTGGAGTCCTCACATGCTCAAAGTTGTTTAAGGCGTGAGGGGTGAGGAATCAACGTGACCCCGGAGGAAAGTCCAGAACGAAGGAACCCCAAATATTCTTGCGTGGAATCTAGGCCCTAAGCTTAGGAGGGAGCCTCCTGAGCTGTTAGATCTATTGATGACAGCAGCCGCCCGACTGCTAGACAAACCAGAGAAAGAACGGAGTTGAGAACATATCTTAATTTCAAAAGATTTGCTAATACCGTTCAAGTAGATCCGAGGCTAAAAAAGATATGAAACCGTTTCTTCAAAGACAATGAGCACACAACCAATATCGATAGATCTCCTTTTAGAGTGGGGATCTTAAACCGTCCCATGCAGGCAAAATTTAAAATACCAGCCATTGACTCGTATGATGGGTGTGTTGTTCCCGTTGTTCATCTCACCCATTTTCGCACCCATCTGGGTTTACAGGGGCTGGAGGACGCCGCCATGTGCCGCTACTTCCTGCTCACATTAAAAGGAGACACGCGCATCTGGTTCCATCATCTTCCCTCGAATTCAATCCAAAGTTTTCAGGAGCTTACGGATCTCTTCTTGTCACAGTATGCCTCCAGCCGTAGGGAGAAAAAGTAGCCTTGGTATCTGTCGCACATTAAGCAGAAGTATGGGAAAAATCCACAGAAGTTTCTGGATCACTTCATAGGAGAAGTTAGGCGGATCTCTCGACTCACGGAAGAAATGAAACTAGGTAATTTTATCTCGGTGCTGACGCATGGAGACTTCTTCAGGTACATGGCGCATAAAAACCCGTAAACCTTTCGGAAAGCAGAATCTATCACCAGAGCCTACAGGGCAGCGAAGCTGGCCAACGAGACTAAACGTCCCGAGTGGACCGAACAGCCTCACTCTTTCCCAACTAAAGGAAAGAGGAAGCACGGCGGCTGCAAACACCGCCGACGGAAGCACCATAGGATCGGGCCGTCAGAGCTCAATGAGTACGGGCCAATCAGCCTAACGACCCTGACGGACACGCACTCAAACGTCCTCATACAGATTCGGGATGAGAAGTTCCTCAAGTGACCCAAGCAATTTAAGAAGGCAGAGGGAGGAAATCCAGCCAAGTACTGTGATTTTTATCAATCTCCGAGACACTCCACCGAGGACTACAAGACACTCTAAAGGGAGATAGAAGAGCCGATACGCAAAGGCCATCTCATCAGGTTCATCAAGGATCCTAGTCAGAACTCTAGTACGGAAGTTGGTAGAGGTCCAGAATCATCTCCACCAAAGAATCGGGTCACGACAGGAGTAGTCAACATGATTACAACTCGGCCTGCCAAGACCCCGACAGACCACAGGGAGCAGTACACTTGGAAAAAGAAGCAGTGCACCGAGAACAACGTCATTAGTTTTAGTAATATGATTTCGAGCATGTAATTTTTTCCCACGCAAATCCTCTAGTTATATCCACCCTCATTTCAAACAGTAGTATCGACTACCAGCTGAAACTAGTATTCGTTGATAATAAAAGTTTACGCGATTTGCTTTACCTAGATGCGTTTTTTAAACTTGATCTAAAAAAGAGTCAATTAAGGCCTGCTGAAGGCCCATTATATGGCCTGGACAATGAACACATGCCCGTTCAAGGGACTATTCAACTAGAAGTAACTCTGGCTTCATATCCAAGGATGGCAAGTCAAACACTTACCTTCCTGGTGGTTGACCTGCCTTCCGTTTAGAATGTCATACTAGGCCGCCCATGCCGGACGGCGTTTGAAGCCATCACTTCAATACTGCATCTCAAAATAAAATTTCTGACAGCTTGTGGTATAGGCGAAGTCCTGGGCGACCAGGTCGTTGGGTGGACATGTTATATGTCCTAGATCGTCCCGAGTAGCAGCACCAGATCAGCAAGAGATCTAGACCATCTGGACGAGGCAAATTTATAGCAAGTGCAGTCCGGATAGACAACCAATCTATCCCACTAAATCCAAAAAATCCGAAAAGATGTGTACAGGTTGGCGGCTCACTCACCGGGACACTATGCGACGAGCTGGCCACGGTCTTACGGCAGAACACGGATATCTTCGCATGGACCCCTGCAGACATGCTTGGGATTTTGGCTGAAGTAATGGTCTACAAGGTCGGTCTAGATCTAGACCGCAAGCCCATTAGGAAGAAGCAGAGAAACCACTCAGTAGAAAAATTAATCGCCATCCGGGAGAAAGTAAAAAAGCTACTGGACGTCGGCTTCATCCGGGATGTTTAGTACCTGGATTGGCTCTTAAATGTCGTCTTGGTAAAGAAAAGTAATAAAAAATGGTAAATGTGCGTCGACTTTATCGACGTTAACAAAGCCTGCCCGAAAGACAGCTTTTCCTTACGACGAATCGACCTGTTGGTGGACTCAATATTAGGCCACGAGCTGTTGAGCTTCATGGATGTATACTCGAGCTACAATTAGATCCGGATGAACCCAGGGGATGAGGAGCACACCTCATTTATGACCGACCAGGGCACCTATTGCTACAAGGTCATACCTTTCGGTCTGAAAAATGTAGGCGCCATATACCAACGGCTTATGAACAAGATGTTTGAAAAGCAGATCGGCCATAACATGGAGGTGTACGTCGACAATATACTCATCAAGAGTAGGCACACTGGGGACCGTATACGCGATCTAGCCAAATCTTTCGAGGTACTCCGTGCACATTAAATGAAACTGAATATAGCCAAGTGCGTCTTCGGAATCTCCTCTGGGAAGTTCCTGGGTTTCATCGTCTCCTAACGAGGGATTGAGGCAAACCCAGAGAAAATTAAGGCTCTCGTTGACATGTCACTACCGCGGACCGTTAAGGATGTCCAGCGGCTAACAGGATGACTGGCAGCCTTGTCCCGCTTTTTGGCGAAGTCTGGAAACAAGTACCAGCCTTTCCTTAAGGCACTAAGGAGAAAGAAAGCAAACGGGTTCCAGTGGACTGTAGAGTGTCAGACTACTTTCGACGAATTGAAGCGATATTTGGCCAACCCACCGTTGCTAGCGTCACCCAAAGACGAAGAGGAGCTTTACCTCTACCTAGCAATATCAGAGGTGGCCCTCAGCTCAGTCCTTATACGCTAAGACTCTGATACCCAGCGTCCGGTTTATTACGTGAGCAAAACGTTGATTGGTCTAGAGATGCGCTACCCTCGTGCAGAAAAGCTAGCCTTAGCACTTGTTTTCTCCACCCGGAAGCTTAGACCTTATTTCCAGGCCCATCGCGTGATTGTTCTCACCGACCAACCCTTGAAAAACATTCTATAGAAGCCTGATATTTCTGGGCGGTTGGTAAAGTGGACTATCGAATTGGGAGAGTTTGACATCGAATTTTGACCCCGGCCCGCCGTCAAAGGACGGGCTTTACCCAACTTCATCATCGAAACCATGACCCTAATTCTTGAGGAACAGCCCACTATAGATGTAGAATAACACGGGGAAGAACCGGAATGAGTCCTCAACGTGGACGGATCTTCTACGGACTCCGGCAGCGGAGCCGGAGTAGTCCTAACAACTTCAAACGGGATTGAGGTGAAATACTCGCTCCTATTCGACTTCCCGACGACCAACAACGTCACAGAATACGAAACTCTGTTGGCTGGGTTGAGACTGGCTAAGGAATGCTCGGCAAGGCGGTTGACCGTCTATAGCGACTCTAAATTAGTTGTCAACCAAGTTAACGAGAATTTCAAAGCTAGCAGCCCTCACTTGGCTAAGTACTTGGCCAATGCCAAGGAGATCAACAGGAGATTTGACAAGATGATCCTTGTTCACGTTCCTAGAGTTGAGACCTGGAAGGCTGATCAGCTTGCCAAGGCGGGGGCGGTCGAAAACCTAGAACAATACTCGAGGAGCGGGAAATTCTCAATGCTCTCAGCACAGAGGAGCGAGAAGCAATACTGATCTCCGAAGCAAAAAATTGGATGACCCCGTACCAAAAATACCTGACGGATCAAGCAATTCCAAAAGACGCAGATGAAGCCAATCGGGTCAAAAAGATGGCCGGTTGGTACACCATGATCGATGGACGGCTATATCGTCGTGGCTACTTGACCCTGTACCTCCGGTGCCTCACTCCAGAGGAGGTCGACTACGCCCTAGGAGAAGTCCACCTCGGGATATGCGGATTTCATATTAGCGATAAGAACTTGGCATTTAAAATCATGCGCCAGGGTTTTTACTGGCCAACAATGAAAAAGGATGCGCTCGAGTTCGTAAAGAGGTGTAAAAACTGCCAGATTCACAGTAATCTTCACCACCAGTTGCCTGCTGAGCTGAAATCCTTCTAGGCCCCGTGGCCATTCACACAATGGGGGTTAGACATTCTCAACCTGTTTCCTCTTGCAAAGGGGCAAAAGAAATTCATTATCGCTATTATTGACTACTTCACCAAGTGGATTGAAGCCGTCCAGCTAGCCAAAATCATAGAGCACAATGCTTTTGAATTTGTCCGTCTAAATATAGTTAGCAGATTTGGCGTTCCCGAGGCTATTATCACTGACAATGGAACCCAGTTCTCGGGAAAGCGTTTCGCCAAGTATTGCACGAGCTTGGGTATCAGACTGGTCTACACTTCGAAGGCATACCCGCAAGCGAACGGGTAGGTGGAGGTCACCAACCGTATGCTACTCCATGGTCTAAAGACCAAGCTGGAGAACGTAGGGGGCTCCCAAGTCGACGAGCTGCCCTCCGTCCTATTGTCCTATTACACAACCCCTAAGGAATCGACTGGTGAGATACCCTTCAACCTCTACCATGGGGCTGAGGCGGTAATCTCGGTCAAAATCGGGCAACCAAGTCTCAGGGTTGAGTCTTTCGGCCCACAGGGCAACTCCCGAAAAATTTGGGAACTCCTGGACTTGTTAAAAGAGGCCCGCGAAGCTGCAAGACTGTGGATGGCAGCCTACCAACAATGGGTTATGCGCTATTACAATAAGAGGGTAAAGTGTGGCACCTCGAGGTCGGAGACCTGATCTTACGAAGTATCGAGGCAACAGGCAAGATCGTTAACCGAAATAAACTCTCCCTGAATTGGGAGGGTCCCTTCCTAGTTTCCGCCGTCCTGCAAAATGGAGTGTACAAACTCCAAATTCAGAGCGGTAAATCGGTTCCTCGGACGTGGAATGCGATCCACCTCAAGCGTTACTTTCAGTAGAGGCACAGGTAAGTCAACCATCGGCATGCATATAGGAACACTTGGCACATTATGTCACCTCACTGTAGATTCTTTTCCTTTTCTTCTCCATACACATGTTTATGTATATTTGTAGGTTTACACAACTTAGACTGCCCCTAAATCGGAAGAGCTTTCGCCCTCTTGTAACAAAATCCTAGTCATCCAAGCGGCCCACGAGTGGTCGTAATAAGGCCCTGGTCATTTAGGCAACCTACTAACAGTCAAACTAAACCTTGGTCATCCAAATTACCCATTCACGGTCAAAATCTTAGAGGGCTCAACCAGCACACGCCACAACCTCTTTCTCTGGGAGCGAGCGTGATCAGTCAATGACGGTCGTCATTAGCAAAGGCTCTCCCTCCAAAAGTCGGCCACCCCAGTTCACACTAGAGTGGTATCACCAAGCCTTTACTTCTGCATATGCACGGATCAGACATGGCACGACATCCGGGTAAACCTACTCGAAAGCCCATGCCCTTCAAAGAATGCCTACGGCGTCTTAAGTAAGGCGGATGGCCAACCCATACATAGAGTTAGCTAGAAAACACAGCAACTGAGGTCAAATTAAAGGCGAAAGACACATAACGTTAATGAAACAACTGTTTTATTGATTATGTTCACTCATGATACATTAACTACAAAAAACCAGAGCCACAAAAACTAAGGAGGGGCAAAGTTCCTAGAAGGAGGTGCTAGCGAACTACTACTAGTTCGGAGCTCCCCCATGAGGCACTCACGACGCTGAGCAAATGGGATCAATCAGCCAAGTAATACGCCGACTAATATTGATCCCCTCCCATAGCCATGCCAACAGCATGTTCTCAACCTCATGGAGACGGATACGTGTGGCCAACTGATTCTTCAGGGTGGCCATTTGCCCCGCAAGCTGGTCAAGGCACCGCGTGGCCCGGTCAACCTCTTCTTTTAAGCGAGCATTCTCCTCCTTAAGTTTGTCATTCTCCTCAATCAGACCCGGCACCACGGCATCTTTAAGGCTGGCATTCTCCTCTCTAAGTCGGGTGACCTCAGCTTCCAGGTTGGCCATCACTGATCCTAGAGTGACCGCATCATCCCGGTGCTCAGTCCTCATCGTTTCCAGCTCCTCGTCGAGCCAAGCGATCAGCTTGTCTCTATCAGCGATCGCCAAGTCTCACTGGCCAATTGCCTTAACAGCAGTAGCGGAGACTTTTTCCTTCTACAAAAACGACGAGTATTAGCAAATTAAAACAAGAGGAAGGGTAGGCAGCGAAAAGTTCACCTACCAAATCCGTCGCGCTGGAAGCACTGGCCTGGCGCATGATCTTGACTTAGACGGCGGAGGACCAAAAAAGGAACCTTCTCGAACATACCCAACGATGGCCTCCGCCGTGGATTTATCCAGCAGCTCCGCCACAAGGTCATCCATTTTCGATGGCTTTCCGACATTAGGCCCCTCTAGCCTTCCCACAGCTCGTACAGGATCTTCAATGACAGCCTCCTCCGCGATCTCTACCCTAACCTCAACTACCAGTTGAGGTTCTCCGACAATTGACACTCTTGGCTCCCCCAGAATCTCTTCAAGAGTCGACTCATCAGATGTCACAATAGCTAGCCCCACAGGAGGCTCAATAGGTACCTCCCTGGGTTCCCCGGCAGGTATCTTCTCCGACGGTTCAGCGACACACTCAATGATGGCCTTCGGGAAAGGTTCCAATCGTGTCAAGTGCTCCAACTATGAGAGGGCAAGAACAACACGGCTAGGGGTGGGATACAACCTCTCTCTAAAAATCTCAATGGCGGAACCTTCGCCGCATATGCCAAAGCCATCCCCCATTCTGACCAACTGACCAATTAGCACATTCTCGGGATCGATGGAAGAGGATGAGGAAGGCCTTATTACTGCCACCGCCATTGTTGGACTAGCAGGAGAACCATCGCCAGTTGATTACCTGATCACAAGGGCCCCGATTATCCTCCTCTTGGCTGTCTTCATCAGCTTCTGTTCTGGTGACGGAGGCCCCCACTTGGCCTTCCTGGCCTCATCACGAGAGACCAGGTGGTCTCTCCAAAAATCTAAGTGGTGTTTTTTCACTAGCTTGAAGAGCCACTCTAGGGACTCTGTCTCCATTTCGGTAGGAGTTCCGATGTAAATTTCAAGAACCTTGCCCCATTCCCTGGCCAACAGCCAAGACCGGTCCACATAAACAAAAAAGAACCCGTCCTTCTAGTTCTTCAAGGAGTCGTAAATGGCGGTACTAACCTAGAGACCACCCCACGGAGCTAAAGAGATCCCCTCTGCTCCTTGGTTGACCTTGAATAGGACCCTCACCATCTCCACCGTTAACTTCCTCGAATGTTGACGAAGGAAAATATAGAACGTGCACAGCTACCACACAATATTGGCGTGAAGCTGTGCGATAGGGACTCTGAGGGCGATCAGAATCTCCCGTAACTCCTCAAAAATGGGAAGGCGTAGCCCACTCCTCAAATGGGCCTTATAAATAGTGATACAACCTTCAGGTGGTGAGCATGCCCTATCTTCCTTATCAAGAACGCAGGAAACGATCACTTTAGAAACATTGTACTCAACATACAACTCCTTCAGGTCAGTCTCTGTGAGGATTGAAGCGATCTGTGTAATAGGAGTCATGAGTATGGGTGTAAGGAAGGAAACAGCACAACACCTGGAAAAGAATGCTCACTCGAAGGCGAAGGAAGGCGTGAAAAATTCAAAATGGGAGACGAACGGGCAACTTGAAGGCAGCACAAACGCCAGCCAAAGTAACCGTCTCGTGAACAGGCACCATCATCACTGCCACGTGGCGCCCTCTGAATGGGCACTAACGAACCAGATCCCTTGATGCATTAATTATTGGGATCTCCTATTCACCGTGTGTCAACACGTGGCCACCTTTTCGTCTGAAGAAAATAATTAATGATGGCACGTCACTCCACTCCCACAAGTTCTCCGAACCTTGGCCTTGACGGTCAACAAATCTGGTTAACATTTTCTCCAACAAGTTCTCCGAACCTTGGCCTTGACAGTCAATAAATCCGGTCAACTTTTCCTTCAGCAAGTTCTCCGGACCTTGGTCTTGACGGTTAACAAATCCGATCAGCATTTCCTTCAGCAAGTTCTCCGAACCTTGGCTTTGGTGATCAACGAGTCCGGTCAACAATTCCTTCAATAGGTTCTTCGAATTTTGGCCAGGGCAGTCAGCAAACCCGGCCCACTTCTCCTCTGGTATGATCTTCAGATTTTTAGCCTAGATGGTCAACGAATCCGGTCAATGAACCTTAGCGGACTCCAAACCACGCGGCCCATTAAGGACATGTTTGAGGTCAGAAATAAGACCACCAACATGGGGGGCTAGTGATGGCTACTCCCATAGTGGACTGGCCCAGGAAAGAGGAATACTCCCATAATGGACTTACCCAGGAAGGAGGAACGACCCAAATCCACAAAGGCCCACACATTGGCTCGGATGGTCAACGTGAATCGTTGATCGAACAAAAGACCAATGAACCCAGCATAAGGATGGATGACTAGTGCCAGGGACGGTCAACATTTTTGTTGACCAGCAGTACTGTAACAGGTTTCAACTTGAATAAGCCTTACATGGGTCAGGCCCAACTTGACCTGCAGCAACTTTCTTCCCTGATTTCGTGCTCCCCAGAAGGCAACCTCCACAGCAACGGCCACCAGCAGATTCAGTGCACACCCCATGAGGAAAGTGTCGGATTCTCTCCCCTATCTACTGTAAAAGCCTAGCCGTTACAAAGCACAGAAGAAAGGAGAACCTCCCAAGGGGCCGTTTTCGCCATTAATGCCAGTGCCAAGAATGGAAGTTGTTCCAATAGAGTACTGAAATCCTGCACTCCTTCCTAAGGAAGGATTCTCAACCTCTCAACTATAAGAAGGCCATGGAGTCAACACTCTAGACACGCCTTCTGAGAGAGCACAAGCGCACTTGTACTTATTTGAATCACTTCGACATTAACGTTCCTTTTTCCAAAGGAATCCCACAAAGTTAGCCTAACATCCTCTCAAGCTTTCACGCTTTCAAGACACTGATACTCTCGGTACTCCCTATCCCTACGGCTCTCGGAAATCAGAAGTCAGGAATTGACGCTCCTTACGAGCGGCATTAACCTCTCCGAGCGAGAGCCAAATCATCCCCACAAACACTCTTTGTTTCTCACATTCATTACATCCTTTTTTCTACCTTCCCGATTCTTGGAAGGTTATTTTACTGATTTGAGTGTCGGAATATTTTTGATGGGATAACATCCCACCGGCACCTGACCTTTTGTTTGTCTTAGTAGTGTGCAGGACCCAGACTTGATGGATGGAGCCGGATTCAAAGATCGACGTCACCCGAATCGGTTCGAAATTTGGTTCCAGGACGCATCAAAAATTATTTCTCTAAATTTATATTTATTTTTATTATCAATATTATACATCAGAAACCATAGT
>JAODPA010064436.1:0-11045 GCA_025585075.1 Nepenthes mirabilis | reverse complement strand
GATGATAAGAAAAACAATGAAAGCATGGAAGCAAAATAGGAAGAAAGCAGGAAACGGGGGAAAACCCTGCCCTCCCTCTCACGTGACACTTCCCTTCCCCTTTTAAAATTTGGAAAATTGTGTTGTTTAAAGAAAAGGAAGGGGAGTACCCGACAGCAGTAGCAGGAGGAAAGCAGTGTACGCAAGGGTTTCTGAAGGAGAAGAGGGGAAAATGGAGGCCTTCGAATCCGATTTCGAGCTCGAGCTAGTCGGAGAAATCGTAGAGCACATCGAGGCAAGTCAATCTATACTGTTTTTCTTCCGTTTCTTTGATTTTCGTTCCATCCTCTTCGGGTATTTCGTTTCGATATCCGACCCTATGTATGTATTTATAAAGCCCATGACTCTACCATGCATATATACGAATTTCATGTCCAACTTTGAGGAATTGTACCAGATTTTGCACAAAAACCCTCACCCACGCACGTGTACTGTTCAGTGCAATCGGGTGGATTTCGGCCATCGATATTTGGGACTTTTGTATAAATTGAGACTAGAATACCAATACCCACGCCCTAGGTAAGTCAATTTGTCAATTGGGTACCCGATTTGGTGAAATTATGTGAATTCCAGTTCGCGAAGCCTTAACCCTGTGACCGGGTGGGTTTGGGCTCTGATTTTTGGGGCTTTTGGTTTATTTAAGACTAGACTATGATTATGCATGAGTTAGGTAAGTTAATTTATTTGTTGGGTATCCAAAATTGTGGTTATGTAAGGAAATTCGTTCGCAAAACCCTTAACCCGTGCCCGGACACCGTTTGGTCTTCGATTTGGGGTTTAATGTGTAAATTGACTTGGGATTATAGTTACCCATGCCTTGGGTTCGATAAATTACTAATTTGATGTCCAAAATTCCGAGAATCAACCGATTCTGCACATGTGCACTGTTCACGTGCACTATTCCTGTGCACTGTACATGGGTACTACTCTTCCGAAAACTTCAGACGATATTGTGTATTACATCCTTGTTTAAATGCCGATTAAAGGATATGTATTTGTAGAGAGAGGAAGTTGAGTCACAACAGCATGCACGAAGAGGAAGAAAGGGGAGAGACCACTGTTCCGATCCGATTCGGGTAAAATAATGGTAGAACGAGCTCAGGCAGGTGTACCTCGAATGTCGTTTTTCGTTTTTACGGATTCTATTGCCTTAAAGTTGATGAAAATGTTGCGAAAATGATGTTAATGCGTGTTTAAAGTACACGAAGCATGTTTCTTTCGATTAATTGGTTAGATTTTGTGTTTATCCATGTTTATTGCAAGATTTGGCTTCGATTTCGTGAATGAGCGTGAAAATGGTGTTCAATTTCTCTTGAAAAGTATGTGATGAAACCCTAACTCAAAAATGTTTTCTGTTTGAGTAAATTGCATGATTTGATGTATATGCATGGCATCTATGACATTAATTTCACGAAATATGTACATGTAAGAGACCGATTTGAGTCCGAAGGTTTTGGCGAAGCCCTATGTACGAAAATGAAGAGGTTTTGATGAGTTTTAACCGTAACTTCTGTTATATGAAAGTTAATTGACATCGAGATGAAGCTTCCCGTATGGTTTGTTTTCGAAAATATGTACGAACATAAACCGACGAAATTTCCATGTAAATTTAAAGAATTGCTGAAAGAGTATTGTGAAAGTCTGATTTTGAAAAAGGGGTTTTTGATAAAGAGATGGTTTCCGTTACAGTTATTTTCGGACCCGGGACTGACTTCAGTCCGGATAGGCTCTTCGGCATGCCTTAGGACTTTTCGGTGGTAATCGATGATAACTCTGTCCATTGAGTTATTTGTGGTCCCACCTACCTTGGGGGGTTATGGTCAGGAGGATTCTGTTACCAGCCTACCTTCGGGAGGCATACCGTACCGATCCTGTGAGATGGGATATCTATATGACAGTTACAGGTCTTAGATTGTGTAGAGTGAACACAATCTATTCTCGATTATTCGCCCCCTCAACTAGTAGGGGATACTGCAGGGTCTATACTGTTCTATTTCGATACTGTTTTATTCTGATACCATTCTGTTCTGATTCTATTCTGTTCTATACCGTCGTTATTGTACTAATTTCTATTCCGTACCGATTACTGTACTGTTTTGAATAAAAGAGAAGTTTCTGATTTTGCTTTCTAGATTATAATGATTACTGATTACTGATTTCTGACTACTGATTTCTGATACCGAAGTATAATATGGTCAAAGCATGTTTTCTCTACTTGGTGGAGTACATTCTGATTTTCGTTCTGTTTCTGCACAGTTACATGACTATTTTGCATCGCTGTTTCACTGCTCATGTGCATGTACTTTACTAGGCCTCGACTCACTGTTTTAGTATTTTTTTCCTTCAGGTGAGACAGTAGAGTTTCTGCCTGATGAGAAAGAGTAAACCAAGAGGAGTTGTTTGAAGACTTTTTGAGGACCGTAGCATTGGATCTATTTTAGAAGAGCCTGTCGATGTAAAGGCTTAGCTAGAAATGTGATTTTTTTATACTGATCTTATGGTTATTGATGTTTTAGAACATGTGGATTTTGTAAATGAAAGCATATGATATGTATGACTGTAAAAGAAAAGCTATGCTTCTGCAGGTTATTAGTTTACTTCCACTCTAAACTCTGGAATTACTGTACAGGTCCTAGACGGCATCTCGTTATTAAACTGTTAGTGTAGTTAATATTTTTATGGATTTGTGCCATGGATGGCACCTGTGATCCTGTGTATGCTTGTTGTAGGGGATTATGGATAATGGATAAATGAGTGCTTTTAATGGATGATTATGCATGACTGTATATTTAGGTTTTCATCCGGTTACAAAAAAGACTCTGTCGAAATTTCTACAAAAGTCTTGCCTTATGTTTAGACCGTTAATTGTGTTTCTGTTTGACGGAATCTTTTGAGGACAAAAAAATCTGTTCCATCACACCAAAAATGGGCTGGCCCCACAAAAGTCAAAGGCCCAAGACGACGGTCAACACTCTAGCGGCCCAATTGGAAAACGGGCCGCTAGAGCTAAAAAAGCCCAAAACGGTCAACGCTGGCATCGACCGTAGGCGGCCAACTCTCAAATAGACGGTCAACTCAAATATTGACCGTCTGCCTTGTGCGCATTAGGCCTAAAGGGGCTATTCTACAGTATGGGCCTGGTTCACGCAGGCCCATGGCCCATCTGGCGGCCGACGATGGATATATTTCATAAGGACGGCCAACACGCATGTAAACGGTCAACTCGAGCATTAACCGTCCGCGTTTTGCATAATGGGCCCCAAGGAGCCTTTCAACAGTAACGGGCCTGACCCATTTGGGCCCACCAGTCATTAAAAGGCCAACAACAATCCTCCAAAGATATTCCACGATCTCGACTCAGACCAAAAAGGATATTGACAAGATTGGCGCCCTTCAAAGAAGAAAAGCGCCAGATCTTTCCAATTCCTTGCCAGCCAAGGCACACCAACGGTAATATGCTGAGGAGGAAAGAAACCCACTTGAAAAGTTGTTGACCGCCTCACAAGGAAACAATCACAATCAGCATGGCAACCGACATCTGCTCCAGAAGGCAAGCCTGCCAGCAACTCAGAAAGGCAATCGCTCCGTCCAAAGAAGGAGGATTGGCCTCTCAGCAACAAAAGAAGCCATTGAATCATCATTTAGGGCATGCTCTCATTGATGCTTTCATTGACGCTCTGATTAAGGCTTTCATCAACGCTTTCATTGACTCACGCTTTCTAGAACACTTCCAACTGCCTACGCTTTCTGAAAGACGATTGTGTGCTCAGAGAAATCTACCTTCTCTGCCACCCACATTCTCCAAAAACCCTAAGGCAACAAGCGAGCCCTCACGGCCGTTTACTGCCTTCCCACCTCCGAGATTCAAGAAGACCTCACGTCTCTCTTACATCTGGGTCAAACACTCAAACTCTCTCTCTCTCTCTATTTTCAGTTTCTACCTTTTGAAGACTGTTTTACTGACTTGAGCGTCGGATTGTTTTCGGTGAGATAACTTCTCGCCGATAACGCTGACCTCTTGTTCTCTTTAGTGGTGTGCAGTATTCGTACTCAGTGAACGGGGCCGGTTCAAACCATCCAAAAGAATCTGAATCTGTTCAAAGTCGGATCCAGATACGCATCATTGGAACCGTCTGTGGGAAGCGGTTACAAAAAGCCTACCTCAAAAATCTACACAAACTCTATCTATCACCTTCTGATTCTGCAATGGTGAACACGAGAGCTCAAGCTAGCGACCCCGCTAAAGATACTGCTAACCCCGACCAGGACCACGCTGCTAGTGCCATGGTCAACGGGGCCACGGGCGGGGTTCCACCGCCTTACTGTCAGCAACTGGTGGAGCAGATGCAGGCCAACAATCACCTACTTCAGCTACTTTACGCGCAGAATGAGCAACAACAACAAGCGGCTCAACCAGTAGCCATTCCTACTCCTGCCACCAAAAGGGGTGGCCAGAGGAGGAAGAAGCCGGCCAAGGGACCCGGAAAGACTGGAGACAATCTGGCTCCAGCGTCCTCCCACGTTTCTGGCCAAAATAGGCCTGTGGAACGCTCCGGGAGTACGTCTCCGACAGAGAGCCTAGAAAGAAGAAATCCCCGATACTCTCGGACAGAAGACCACCACACAGTCCAGGAGCGAGCCTCCAGGACTGCCCGATCCACTGAAGGCAGCAGCCGGCCGGCTGCAGAACCCGCTGGGAACAAGACAGAGTTGAGGAACTACCTCAACTCTGAGCGATCAGCAAACGTCGCTCGCACCTATCCGTGGGTGGACAAGATTTGGAACCGAGTGTTCCAAGAGGAGGAGCACCCCATCGACCTGGACCGATCACCTTTTACTGCAGAGATCCTGAGCCATCCATTGCCATCAAAATTCAAGATGCCGTCCCTTGACTTATACGATGAGGACAGTGATCTGGTTGACCACCTGGACCACTTTCGCACCCATCTAAGTCTACAAGTGCTAGAAGACTGAGCGATGTGCCGCTGCTTCCTGCTCACGCTGAATGGAGACTCTCGAATCTGGTTCCATCACCTCCCTTCGGGCACTGTCAGCAGTTTCCGTGAGCTTATGGACCTCTTCCTGGCTCAGTACGCTTCAAGCCGATGGGAAGAGAAATAGCCATGGCACCTCTCCCACATAAAGCAAAAATCGGGAGAGAACCCACGACGTTTCCTGGATCGTTTCGTGGCTGAGGCCAGAAGGATCCCTAGGATCACAGATGAGATGAAGCTGGGCAGTTTCATCTCAGTGCTTACTTTCGGTGACTTTTTCAAGCACCTTGCGCACAAGAATCCTCAGACCTTCCGCAAGGCGGAATCCATCACCAGGGCCTACGCTGCAGCAGAAGAGGCCAACGAGGCAAAACGTCCTGAGCGGGTGGATCAGCCTCAGCCGTTCCCTGGTGAAGGGAAGAGAAAGTACAGCGGCGGGAAACACTCCCGCCAAAAGCAGCGCCGGACTGGGCCCCCAGAACGCAGAGATTATGGGCCCACCAGTTTTACACCCCTAACAGACACGCGTGCCAACGTACTCATGCAGATCCGTGGAAAAAAATTCCTGAAGTGGCCCAAACCGCTGAAGAAAGACTCTAAAAACCAGTCAAAATATTGTGACTTTCATCGTTCTGCTGGCCATTCAACTGAGGACTGCAAGACACTGCAGAGGGAAATTGAGGACCTGATTCGCAGAGGGCACCTCACGAAGTTTGTTAAAGGTCCTGGACAGAACTCAGGGGCGGCTGATGAAGAGAGGGAGGAGCAGACTCCTCCCCGGAATAGGATTGCGGCAGGAGTGGTTAACATGGTCACCACCCGACTTGCAAAGAGCCCGGCGGACAGCAAGAAGCAGCAGACTGGGAGGAAGAAGCAGCGCACAGTAGATAATACTATTAGCTTCAGTGATTGTGACTCAAATCATGTAATGTCTCCCCATGCTGATCCCCTTGTAATCTCAGCACTCATTTCAGATGGTACTTCAGACTACTAGTTGAAACGAGTCTTTATTGATAATGGTAGCTCTAAAGACTTGCTTTACTTGGATGCGTTCTTTAAATTAGGCTTAAAAAGGAACCAATCAAAACCCACAGAAGGACCTTTATACGGCCTCGACAATGAACCGGTGCCCGTTCAAGGGACAATCCAACTGGAAGTCACCCTAGGCACCTATCCGAAAATAGCAAGTCACATGCTAACCTTTCTGGTAGTTGACCTGCCCTCAGTATACAACGCTATATTGGGCAGACCTTGTCTGGCGGCATTCGGTGCAGTTACCTCGATTCCGCACCTCAAAATAAAATTTCCAACACCTTACGGTGTTGGGGAGGTGTTAGGCAACGAAATAATTGGGCGGACATGCTACATGTCCCAGGTTGCCTCTAGCGGCAGCACTAGCACAGTGGGAGAACTCGATCACGGAGACGAAACTACCCTGCAATAGGCGCAGCCCGGTGAAGCCACAAATCTGGTCCCACTAAATCTAGAGGAACTGGAGAAGTATGTGCAGATTGGCGGCTCACTCACTGGCACGTTACGCGCTGAAATGATTGCGTTTCTGCAATGGAACGTTGACTTGTTCTCATGGACTCCCGCAGACATGCCCGAGATTTTGGCTAAGGTGATGGTCCACAAGCTGGGCCTCGATCCTGACCGAAAGCCGGTCAGGCAAAAGCGGAGGAATCACTACGTTGAAAAGTTGATCGCCATCCGAGAGGAGGTGAAAAAGCTACTGGACACTGGGTTTATCAGAGAAGTCCAGTACCGGATTGGCTCTTAAACGTCGTCCTGGTCAAAAAGAGCAACGAAAAATGGCGAATGTGCGTCGATTTCACCGACGTCAACAAAGCCTGCCTGAAAGACAGTTTTTCCTTGCCCAGGATCGACCTACTGGTTGACTCCACGGCTGGACATGAACTGCTCAGCTTCATGGACGCCTATTCGGGTTACAACCAGATTCAGATGAATGCGGAAGATGAGGAGTATACTCCGTTCATGACGGACCAGGGCACCTACTACTACAAAGTGATACCCTTCAGACTGAAAAACGCTGGAGCAACTTACCAGCGACTGGTCAACAAGATGTTTGAAAAGCATATTGGTCGCAACATGGAGGTCTACGTCAACGAAATGCTCGTCAAGAGCATAGTCACTGGCGACCACATACGTGACCTAGAAGAATCCTTTGAAGTGCTCCGACAGCACCAAATGAAGCTAAATCCAGCCAAGTGCATCTTCGAGGTAGCCTCTGGGAAGTTCTTGGGTTTCATCGTCTCTCGTGCAATCAACCGGTGAACCGGTGCCCGTTCAAGGGACAATCCAACTGGAAGTCACCCTGGGCACCTATCCGAAAACAGCAAGTCACATGCTAACCTTTCTAGTAGTTGACATGCCCTCAGTATACAACGTTATATTGGGCAGACCTTGTCTGGCGGCATTCGATGCAGTTACCTCGATTTCGGACCTCAAAATAAAATTTCCAACACCTTACGGTGTTGGGGAGGTGTTAGGCGACGAAATAATTAGGCGGACATGCTACATGTCCCAAGTTGCCCCTAGCGGCAGCACTAGCACAGTGGGAGAACTCGATCACGGAAACGAGACCACCCTGCAATAGGCGCAGCCCGGTGAAGCCACAGATCTGGTCCCACTAAATCTAGAGGAACTGGAGAAGTGTGTGCAGATTGGCGGCTCACTCACTGGCACGTTACGCGCTGAACTGATTGCGTTTCTGTAATGGAACGTTGACTTGTTCTCATGGACTCCCGCAGACATGCCCGAGATTTTGGCTGAGGTGATGGTCCACAAGCTGGGCCTCGATCCTGACCGAAAGCCGGTCAGGCAGAAGCGGAGGAATCACTACGTTGAAAAGTTGATCGCCATCCGAGAGGAAGTGAAAAAGCTACTGGACGCTAATTTATCAGAGAAGTCTAGTACCCGGATTAGCTCTTAAACGTCGTCCTGGTCAAAAAGAGCAACGAAAAATGGCGAATGTGCGTCGATTTCACCAACGTCAACAAAGTCTGCCCGAAAGACAGTTTTCCCTTGCCCAGGATAGACCTACTGGTTGACTCCACGGCTGGACATGAACTGCTTAGCTTCATGGACGCCTATTCGGGTTACAATCAGATTCGGATGAATCCGGAAGATGAGGAGCATATTTCGTTCATGACGAACCAGGGCACCTACTACTGCAAAGTGATACCCTTCAGACTGAAAAACGCTAGAGCAACTTACCAGCGACTGGTCAACAAGATGTTTGAAAAGCATATTGGTCGCAACATGGAGGTCTACGTCGACGAAATGCTCGTCAAGAGCATAGTCACTGGCGACCACATACGTGACCTAGAAGAATCCTTTGAAGTGCTCCGCCAGCACCAAATGAAGCTAAATCCAGCCAAATGCGTCTTCGGGGTAGCCTCTAGGAAGTTCTTGGGTTTCATCGTCTCCCAGCGGGGGATCGAGGCAAACCCCGAAAAGATTAAGGCCCTCGCTGACATGGCTCCCCCACGAAACGTCAAAGACGTCCAGCGATTGACTGGGCGGCTGGCTACTTTGTCCCGCTTCATTTCGAAGTCCGGTGACAAGTACTAGCCCTTCTTTAAAGCACTAAGAGGAACAAAATCCAATGGATTCCAGTGGACGGCTGACTGCCAGTCCGCCTTCAATGAATTGAAGCAGTATCTGGCCAGACCACCGTTGCTAGCGTCACCCAAAGACGGAGAGGAGCTGTACCTTTACCTAGCAGTATCGGAAGTGTTCCTCAGCTCCTTCCTCGTGCGCTAGGAATTCGATATCCAACAGCTGACCTACTATGTAAGTAAAACATTGACCGGCCCAAAAACGCGTTATCCACGAGCTGAAAAAATGGCCCTAGCACTTATCTTCGCGGCACGAAAATTGAGACCATACTTTCAGGCACACCACATCGTGGTCCTTACTGACCAGCCGCTGAAGGGCATACTCCAGAAACCAGACGTTTCTCGACGGCTGGTGAAGTGGGCTATTGAATTGTGAGAGTTTGACATCAAATTTAGGCCCAGACAAGCCATAAAAGCGCAGGCTCTGGTTGACTTCATCGTTGAGACTACGACCCCAATTCACGAGGAGCAGCCCACAGAAAAAGCAGAATAGCCCGACGAGGTCCCAGAATGGGCATTCTACATGGACGGATCGTCCACAAACAGTGGCAGCGGAGCAGGGGTGACCCTAGCGACCCCTAATGGATTTGAGATCAAGTATTCCCTGAAACTTGATTTCCTAGTGACTAACAACGTTGCCGAGTACGAAGCCTTGCTAGCTGGCTTGCGATTAGCAAAGGAGTGCTCTGCCAAGAGGTTGACGGTTTACAGTGACTCCGAATTGATCGTCAACCAGGTCAATGGGGGCTTCAAGGCAAACAACCCTTCCTTGGCCAGGTACCTCGCAAAGGCAAAGGAAGCCACCCAGGGTTTCAGCAAACTGACCCTGATTCACGTTCCTCGAACCGAAAATTGGAAGGCAGGCTGGTTGGCTAGGGCCGCTGCTGCCGAAAATCCAGAACAGTATTCGAGGGACATGCAGGAGATCCTGAACACTCCCAACATAGAGAAACAGGGGGTAATGCAGATTTTCGAGACGAAAAACTGGATAATGCCTTACCTTAGATACTTGGCCAATGGATCACTCCCATAGGATGCCGAAAAGGCCAAGCGGATTAAAAAGACAGCTGCCTGGTACACGGTAGTTAATGGGCGGCTGTATCTCCGCAGGAGGCCGACTACACGCTGGGCGAAGTTCACCTCGGGATCTGTGGATCACACGTAGGCGGGAAAAACCTAGCCTTTAAGATCATGCGGCAAGGCTACTATTTGCCCTCAATGAAGAAGGACGCGCTTGAGTTTGTGAAGAAGTGTGAAAGCTGCCAGCTTCACGGCAACCTTCATCACCAGCCGTCCGCTGACCTGAAGTCACTTCAGGCTCCGTGGCCCTTCGCGCAATGGGGGCTCAACATTCTTGGCCCGTTTCCCATTGCCACGGGGCAAAGGAAGTTCATCATCGCTGGCATCGATTACTTCACCAAGTGGGTCGAAGCAGTCCCGCTAGCAAAAATCACGGAACACAATGCGCTGAATTTCTTTGCCAGGGCATTGTCTGCAGGTTCGGCGTCCCAGAAGTCATAGTGACCGACAACGGGACCCAATTTTTGGGGAAATGCTTCACCAAGTATTGCACCAGCCTTGGGATCAAGCTGGTCCACACTTCGGTGGCATACCCCCAGGCCAACAGGCAGGTGGAGGTCACGAACCGTACGCTACTCCACGGGTTAAAGACTAAGCTGGAGGATGTCGGGGGCTCTTGGGCTGATGAGCTCCCATCCGTCCTCTGGTCTTATCGTACAACCCCGAAAGAACCAACACGTGAGACACCCTTCAGCCTCTGCTACGGGACTGAAGCAGTGATCCCGGTCAAAATTAGGCTTCCAAGTCTCAGGGTGGAGTCCTTCGACCCATAAACCAACTCCCAGAAAATCAGGGAACACTTAGACTTGCTAGAGGAAGCCCGCGACGCCGCCAGAATACGGACAGTAGCGTACCAATACTGAGTTACCCGGTACTACAATAAAAAGGTGAAAGCCCGACAATTTGATGTTGGGGACCTGGTCCTATAAGGCATCGAGGCCACAGGCAAGCTGACTGGCTGAAACAAGCTCTCTCCCAACTGGGAGGGACCTTTCCTTGTCTCCGCCGTCCTGCGCAACGGAGCATACAAGCTCCGGAACCAGGACGGAAAGTTGGTCGAACGTGGAACGCAACCCACCTAAAGCGCTACTTCCAATAGGGAACCCAGGTACGCACTCACTCACTTGTGTGCATTCATTCGCATGCTTGTTTTAATTCGATAAAATGGGGAGTTTACTTAGCATATAGAATCCTAGTTTCTATGTATGAATTGTGTTTGCCTTGCAGGTTTACCTGACCTAGACTGCCCCTAGGTCGGGAGGGTCTTCACCCTCTCGTTAAACCCTAGTCA
>JAODPA010064425.1:0-11045 GCA_025585075.1 Nepenthes mirabilis | reverse complement strand
CATCATCGGATCCTTACTCTGATAAGGACGAGAATCTAACAACAATACCAAACAGTAAGTACACGGGAGGAAAAAAGAGAGAGAGAGTATGACATGTGAGATTTTTATGTAGAAAGTTTTCTACTGAACGAGAGAAAAAAATCACAAAACTTTATTCTGAGAATTACTTTCACTATGTACGATCTCAAGTACAAGAGGCTAATGATTGAGTGTATGAAAACCATTAGGAGTTACTTTTACAATACGAGCCATCTATTTCTCTCTCTATAACACAGCATGGTTTTTCTACTTTCTCTCTTTTTGTGCGTAGATGCAAGAATTCAGAGTGAATGCCAGAGTTTTTTTACCTCTTTTAGTCAGTATAAAGTGAATGCTTATATAGTAGTTGAAATCCTCTACATGGAGCTGCCACGTGGAGGTTTGCGTGTGTAGAAAGTTCTACTACCAACTCTGCTAATCCACTTTGCCATGTTAGGAAGATTGCTTACACATGAATTGACTCTGCGAGACGTCACATTATACGTGTGCTGGAGCTGTCTTTCTCTGTGCAGTTGCATGTTGCAGGACGTGTGTGCCTTTAAGGACGTCATCCCTGAGCTACCATCCTTGTCCGTCCTGAACGTCTTTTATGAGACACGTCCTCGGGCCTTTGGGCCTCTTAGGCCATCTTAGCCACGCTAGCTTCTTAGGCTGCATGGGCTGTTTTGGGCCATTCAGGGACGTGGACCCATTTCGTGAAAATGAGTTTTAGTGTTGGGCCTTGGGTATCCTCTACCTATCACTAACCCCCTATGCCAAGAGGTTCGAGAATCTCAACCTTTGGCGTGTTCACTATCCGCGGAAATGTCTTAAGCGTCGCGCGAACGCTCTCTCCTTCATAAGCCCATCCGCGTCTTTGCTCTGCGTCTGCCGTCAAGTTGTAGCCTGATGGTGGACGCGTCCCTCTCTGGTAAATGTTTGAGGACGTTGCCGAGAGTAGGAATTCTAGGGGTGCTTTTCTATGACTAGTGATTTGAAGAAAAAGCCCGAGGACTTCTTGAGATAATTCGTCTGATACAAACGTCTGAGGATTTTTTTCGAGTCCAAGATGCTCGTGCGTTTCGTTAACTGATCGCCATTAGCAAATGTATCCGAGTCCATCAATGTCCTCGGGCATCATCGACAAAATTGCCTTGTTCGTGGCTAGATGTTGCCTTTCTCAAGCGCAAACTTTTCAAGTGTCCGCGTACGTGCAATTGAACAGCTTGACAAATCATCGTCCACGGACTCTTTCTCTAAGTCTGGGGAGTTGGCCTGCGCTGCCAATTGACGCATTTAAAACACACTAACCCTACACATTAAATGCGCATCACTTTGCTGCCTTGGGAAGGGAAGTGACATCATTGCCTATGCCCCATGGGAGCTGACTCGTGGCCAAGTAATTAATGGGTGCATCTTTTGAATTCTAGGTGTTTGAATCCCCCTTTTCCTTTTTCGTTTCCATTTGCGCTCTTGAAAGTTTTTCTAAGTCTCAAACTTCCTTTGCGACTTCTACGTTCCCTGGCGATTCCCTTCCTTCCTCTATCTCACTTTCTTTGCTGTTCCTAACCTTTTGATGGCGCCTGAAGTAAAAGACCTTGCCTCTTCATTAACCTTGGCTGACCTCGAAGTCATCAGAACACGGTACAGGATTCCAAGTTCGATGGGTATGGTGATCCCCGATACTCACGATAGGGCTTGCAGCCCTCCTGATGGATTCGCTACAGTCTACGAAGTGTACCTTAAAGGTGGTCTTCGATACCCCATACCGTTGTAGCTCTACGGGATAATGAGGGACCTTCAAGTCCATGTGACCAAACTTCAGGCTAACGCCATTAGGTATTTGGTTTCTCTTTATGTCTTTGGTCGTTGTCATGAGAAGCTCCTTTATTCGAGAGCGGTGAAAGTTATTTTGAGGTTTTCATACAGTCAAGACTGGATTGTTGCGACCCCATGCGCCTTGAGTTTCTGGTGATGAGCGGTGAGAACTCCGACTCTACCAAAAAGTGGAAGGATAAATTTTTCTTCTTGGGCATTCCTCAGGTTTGGGACATCCCCAATCAGTAGGGGAATGTGGAGTCCAGGTTTCATGAGGGTGTTAGGACTCAGGAGAAGGCTACTGTGAAGGGCTTCAGAGACCTTTTGTTGGCCAATCTCGGTTCTTTTAATGATAACAAAAAGAACAAGTGGCTAAGGCCTGAGTTCTTTGTGCAAGCCAAGTCGGAGTGCTAACCCAAGGACTCTAGTGCCATTAGCGCTCCGAGCAAGAAGAAGAAGAAGCTGAAGAAGAAACGGTAGGCTTCGAGGATTGAGGAAGTGTCCTAGTGGACAACTAAGAGTCATTGGACTCAGACCTTGGAGTGTCCGACGGCGATCGTTGAATTCCCTTCCTCCTCCGATGACGACCAGACCGTCATTGAGCACCTGTTCAAGAAAAAGGCACCAGTCCACGGAGTTGGGGACATTAGGCCATCAGTGGTTACGGGGCCTGTCGAGCAGCCTTCTAAGGCCGCGGTCTTGCACATGGAGTCACCAGTGGCTTCTCCTCCTCTCAGTGAGTCTGTTCTTGATATATTCTTCATTTTTATTGGTGACGTATCAGACTGGATGGACAATCCACCCAAGGACATCATTAAGGAGCTGACTGTGGGGGAGGATGAGATGACTCGAGCCAATGAAGCAGTGGTGATGATCACGATGACATACTCTAAGACTGTTGAGACCGAGGAGACTAACACGATTGTAGAGCCCCCATGCCTTGAAATCTAAATCTACAGCCCTATAATTATTCCATCCGAGGTCTATGAGGAGACCCTGGTCGAGGACGTCGCTGTGGCTCCATGTGATGTTGAAGTCGAGACTGGGGCCGCGGAGCAGGCTGAAGCTATTGAGCCCCAATCTTTGATCTTCATGGAGCTGCCCCTTCATCTGAGATCAGGGTTAAGATTGTTGGGGTAAGTCACTCCCTTGTGGGTGATTCAACAAACCGGTTTGTCATCGGAGGATTTCCAGAGAGCAAATGATGGAATTCATTTGCTAAAAATTCGGAGAACATTAGCCGGTCAACATCCGTTGACCGGCTGGAAGGCAAAATCCGGTCAACAGGGAAGTTGGCCAGGTTGCTGTTCAGGACGGACAACAAGGAGAGTTGACCGGAAGGCGGAGAATGGTCAAGTTCTCCGGATAGTAGCAGAAGACGGTCAACAGGAGAGTTGACCGGATGGCTCGTGGAGAACGCGGACGGCCAACGGTTGGCCGTCCACCAAGAAATCCAGGACAACGCCAACTCAGCAGATTTTCTGGAGATTGTGATCTCAGACGGTTTTGCAGGAGCGGTTTATTTTGGACAGAGCATATTCTTATTGTTGGAAAGAACAGATCGTGCCCTTTTCTATTTATATGGAATATTGCTCCGAATTTCTGGTGACACAGAGAAGAGGTGAGTGTGAGAGACGGGCAGAGCAAAGATTTGTGAGGAACAATAAAGGAGTGCTCCACCAGTGAGAAGTAGAAGAAAGAAAAACAAAGAGTTAAGGAGTGGAGAGTATTTTCCCATTTACTCCGGTGAGGTCTTTCTTTGTTATTCTCGGGTGTGTAGCGGATACTCCATCTTGAAGGTTTGTAACCCATTTAATATAGTGGATTTGCTGCCATCTATGCTCTCGTGGTTTTCCCTTGGTTCTAGGGTTTCCACGTAAATCTGTGTGTGCTTCTTCTGTTATCTTTCTTACACTGTGTGTGGCATGGTGTGACGGTGTGTCACTGTGTCCGACCGACCCTTTTGTCCCAACAAAGATTCTTGTGGTGCTTGCTACTGAGCCACAGGAGTCCGAGTCCCCCGGAGAGGAGAGCTCAGCCAGCGACTCTCTCGTATCTCAAGTATTTTTCTATCATTCCTTAGCCTTTTAGTTCCCTCGCACTTAATTTTTAACGGCTTTATTTTTCCTTTGCCATTTCAAGAGCTGGTTGGGAACTTTGGACGACTCATTGGTGGTGTTGTCTAGACTTGCGCTGAGTTGGAGTCCCTCAAGGCCACTGGAGAAGCCTGCAAGTACCTGGAACTTGAGTTGGTTGAGGCCAAGAGTAAAACTTCTGAGGCCGAGGGTAAGATTGCTTCCCTTGAGGATTCATTGAGGCTTCTGTAAGTTCAGTACGGGTTGCTACAGGACAGGAACCTCCAGCTGAAGGAGGTGTTGAGGATTTCGGTGAGGGTCGTTGACATTGCACTAGCGCTGGAAGGCAAGTACTGGGATGGTATCAACCTGTGCCGCCGAGTAATGAGGCTGATGCATCCACAATTAGCTACGGCTGTGTTTGATCCTCGGAATGCTAGCGCCACATGCTCGGAGGACTTGTATAGTCTCCTAGGAAGGGCATTTTCGAGCCCTTCTTGGCTTGGGCCATCAAGTGGATCTCGACCTTTTGGGCAGTCGGGATCTCCAGAGCAAGTAGGACCTTATGGACCACGAGGAGAGTAGCAGCAGGGAACTTCCTCTCAGTCAGGACCTTCTGAGGGCTAACTATGTCGTGTAATTTTTTCTCTTCCCTTTTTTTATATGCATGTTGTGTACACTATAAACTCAAAGTGTGAATGAAATTCACTTTTTTTTTGTAATCCTTCTTCTAGGTTGTTTTATGTGTGCGTGGTTCTTTTATAACATGTTGTTAAAGAAACTTAGTTTTTCATTAGATTAATATCCAAGCCTTTCAACCGTCTTAGGTTGAATATACTACCCCTAGGGTTATCGTATACTTACTGTTTCAAGCCCCATAAGTTTTAAGTCTAACATCTAGGGTTGATTGGCATCGTGGCCAAATTTTAAGTTTGATCTCTTGGGTTGGTCGAACATAGTCGAGTTTTAAGTATGACCTCCTGGGCCGCTTGGATATAGTCAAGTTTTAGAGCAAGTGAAAGGGTCACTTTTACTTGACTTAGGGGCAGTCTAAGCCTTATGAATTAATGAGGTGGCATGTAAACATTCAATGAAGTGCAAGACAGAAAATAAGGGAAAAGAAATTTTATCATATCAATGAAACATGTTACAAGCACATCGGATGATACATTTTACCTTACTTGGCTATCTGTACATACATTTATTGATAGTATTTTTTGAGGTGTGTGGCAATCCATGTCTATGGGACTAGCCTGCCTTTTTAGGTACGCAATTTATAGGCCCCATGTTGGAGAATAGTCGAGACCAGGAATGACTCTTTCCAATTTGGAGAGAGTTTATTTCGACTGATATTTTTACCGGTAGCCTCTATGCTTCTCAATACCAGATCTCTTACTCTGAACTGTCGTACCTTCACTCTTTTATTATAGTATCTAGCTACTCTCTATTGGTACATCGCTATTCTTAGCCTTGCAAGGTCTTGTATTTCCTCGAGTAGATCGAGACTCTTACGAAGTCTCTGATCGTTACTGTTCGGGTTATAACACTCAACTCGGAGAATTGAAAGTCCGACTTCCATTGCGATGACCGCCTCTGCCCCATAGCACATGCTGAAGGGTGTCTCTGTTTTAGGCTCTTTCGGCATTGTTCTATACGACCAGATGACGGACGAAAACTCGTGCACCTATGAGCCCCCAGGGTGCTCTAACTTTGTCTTGAATCAATGTAGGATTGTGCGGTTCGTGACCTCTACTTATCCGTTCTTCTGTAGATTATGACCGACGTATGGATCAACCTGATCTTCAGGCTAGTACAGTATTTAGTGAACTATTTTTTAGTAAATTGAGTATCATTATCGGTCACGATACACTCGAAAATCATGAACCTGCACACAATGTTTTGCCGAATAAATTCTGTGGCATTCTGCTATATTATCTTTGCTAGTGGTACGGTTTCAACCAATTTTGTAAAGTAGTCGATCTTGACGATCATGAACTTTCTTTACCCTACTGTAGTCGAAAGAAGTCCGAGTATGTCTAGTTCCCATTGAGCAAAGGGCCATGGTGATTGCAGTATTCGGAGTTCAATGTGGGGTTGGTGAGTCATGTTGACGTTGACTTGACAATTTTCATATTTGCATATGAAATTCATAATATCATTTTTCATGGTTGGCCAATAGTACCCCTACCTTATGAGCTTGAGGGCAAGTTTCTTGCCCCCAATGTGGGATCCACAAATACCCAGGTGCATTTCTTGGAAAGCGTAATCTGTCTCCTCGGGAGTGAGACACTGTAGGTAAGGGGTGGAGAACCCGTGCCGATATAATTAACCATCAATGATAGCATACCAACCAGTTGTCTTTTTCACTTTCTTGGCTGCATCCGCGTCCTCAGGAAATATCTTCTCGGACAAATTCCTCAAGTAGGGAGTCATCCAAGTATTGGCACTTGAGACTTGCATCAATCTTGGCTCGGGATTTTCGATGCTTGGCTTGTGCAGAACTTCTCGCATCCTTCGAGCATGCTGCTATGGGTCACCGGATGCTGTTGCCCTTGTTAGCATGTCAGCCTTCCTGTTTTCTTCTCTTGGGATGTGGATAAATTCTACCTTCCTGAAATTCACGATCAAGCTTTGGAATCTCGAGAGGTATTTGGAGAGTTATGGGCTGTTAACCTCAAAATGTCTACAGATTTGGTTAACGACCAATTCGGAGTCGTTGTAAACAACCAAACTCTTGGCAGAACATTCCTTAGCTAAACGGAGTCTCGCTAGCAATGCTTCAACCCCGACCCCTCAGACGTTCACAACACAACACTAACTCCACAGCCATCCTCCATTGAGGAGTCGTCCACATGCAGTGTCTACATTGTTGCATCGTTTGGCTCATCTGCATCACAATGGCGTGGATCATCATGGGTCGGGGTCGCTATTTCAACAATGAAGTTCACCAGGGCTTGACCTTTTAGGGGTGGTCTTAGACGAAACATTATGTCAAACTTTTCCAACTCAATGGCCCACTTGACCAATTGTCATGACATCTCGGGCTTCTATAAGATCGCTCTAATGGTTGATCAGTCAGGACTACTACTTTGTACACTTGAAAGTATGGTCTAAGCTTCCGAGCGGAATACACCAACACCAAAGCTATTTTCTCTGCGTGGAGGTACCTCATCTTTGCGTCAGCCAGGGTCTTGCTCATGTAATACATAAGTTGCAGCCTAGCATGTTGTTGCTACATCAACACTGAGCTTAGGGTCGTGCCGGACACATCGAGGTATAAACATAGCTCTTTACCTCACCAAGGAGAAGCTAAGAGAGGAGGATTTGATAAATAGTTTTTGAGTTCTCAGAACACCTCTTCGCTGTTATTATTCCATTGAAAGCCATTGGTCTTCGCTCCTCTCAAGGCCTTGAAAAGCGGCAAGTACTTCTTAGTCAATTTGGCCAAAAAGCGAGAGAGAGTAGCTATCCACCCAGTAAGCTTCTGGACTTCTTTTATTGACCGAGGAGACTGCATATCAAGGATGTCCTTGATTTTCTCTGAGTTTGTCTCAATTCTTCGGTGCGAAATAATGTAACCCGGAAACTTTTCAGATGCCACTCCAAATGTACACTTGGCTAGATTGAGTTTCATCTAGTGGGCTCTGAACACACTGAAGGCCTCGTCCAGATCTTGGATGTGGTGGTTGATCGTTTTTCTTTTGACGAGCATGTCGTCCACATAGATTTTCACATGTCAACTGATCTGGCCTTCAAACATCTTATTTACGAGCCGTTGGTAAGTTGCACCCGTATTCTTGAGGTCAAAGGATATGACTTTGTAACAGTATGTTCCTTGGTCCGTCATGAATGACGTGTACTCCTCATCTTCGGAGTTCATTCTTATTTGGTTGTAACCCGAGTATGCATCCATGAAATTCAAAAGTTCATGGTTGGACATCAAGTCTACAAGTTGATCAATTTTGAGAAGAAGAAAGCTGTCCTAGGGGCATGTTTTATTGAGGTCTGTGAAATCTATGCACATTCTCCACTTCCCAATATTCTTCTTTACCATGAACACATTTGAAGCCAATCCGGGTATTGAACCTATTGGATGAATCCAACATCCAGGAGCTTCTTCACTTCTTCACATATGGCCACTAATTTCTCTACTGAATAATTTCTGCGTTTTTATCTGATGGGTCTATGACGAGAATATAGACCCAATTTATGGACTATTATTTTTGTGGAGATCATCGGCATGTCACTTGGCACCCAGACAAAAACGTCCGAGTTCTTCCGTAGAAAACTGATAAGCTACTCTCGGATGGTCTGGGGCAGAGAGCCCCCTATCTGGACGTACTTCTCTAGGTTTCTAGGATCCACTGGGATTTGAACAGTAGGTTCTCCGGATTGTGCTTGCTGCAGTGTTGCTTCATCTTATAGGTCAAGGTTTTTTAAAGGTTGGGGAAGAGGCGTCTGCGTGACTTGGGACAAGTAGTATATCCGCCCAGTGTTTTGGTCTTTGAGGAGCTCTCCTATCCCAAATAGAGTTAAAAATTTCATCTTTAGATACGGAATGGAATGATAACACCGAAGGCGGTCAAGTAAGGGCGTCCGAAGATTGCGTTGTAAACTGATAGGAGGTTCACGACCAAGAAGGTGATAACCTTAGACGCAGTACTCAAGTACGTTCCTAGAGTGATTTCCAACTGGATGACGCCCTAAATTGGCTGTGACTTGTTGTTTAGATCGTAGAGGGGTCTTTCGGTTGCACTCATTTGACTTCTCTTAAATCTTAATTTAAAATACGCATCAAGATAAAGTAAATTTCGTGAACTTTCATTGTCAATAAAGACTCATTTCATTTTATAGTCATTTGCTCTATTTGAAACGAGTGCGGTTATAATCAGGGGATTAGAGTGAGGGAAAGTTACATGGGTTATATCTTCATTATTAAAGCTAACAACTTCATCCCTATTTCCTACCCTCGGTCTTTTTGCAGCGTTGATCTCCTAAGCATCTTCACTGCCCCGATGAGTTGATATCATGTTTACAACCTCCGCGGCCACTCAGTTTCTGGCTGGTCAGCCTCAACATTACCTGCTATTCCAGTGCCTTGTTTGGGTCTTTGCAGAAAACGGTTGAGGTGACCTCTCATTATTAGTTCTTCAGTCTCCTTCTGCAGCTTCCGGTAGTCCTCCATACTGTGACCTCCACAACGATGATAATAATAGTATTTCGACTGGTCGCCACCTTTTGGATTCTTTAGCGCTTTGGGCCACTTCAAAAATTTCATGTCCAAAATCTGCATCAAAACGTTGGTACTGGTGTCATTCAGAGGAGTGAGATTTATTGGCCTTAGCTCCCTCTGAATGACCTGCTTGGATTTATGTAGCTTCTTTATTATCTGGGGACCTGGTTGATCCCAACCTTTTCTTTTCCTTCCACCACCATCGGGTGGAAGTTCTCATCGTTTTCTAGTCTCTTTACGTCATTGGCTTTTTTAGCCATAATGTATGCTCGCGCCACGACTTCGACCTCTGTGAACGTCTGGGGACCATTGTGAATGTGGTGTTTAAAGAAAGCTCCCCCTTCCAGGGTAGATAGGAACACATTCAGCTTCACCGCATCAGCCAACTTTAGAATCTACCTAGCCTCTGTTATGAATCTACCTAGGAATCCCCTCAAGCTCTCCTTGGCATCCTACTTTACTCGGGTAAGGTGTCAGGGCTACTTCTCTATCCTCTGAATGGTGGCAAATTGCGAGAGGAAACTTGCTGCCAGCTTGCTGAAGGAGTGAATGGAATCAACTGGTAGTCCGTAAAACCATACTCTCGCGTCGCCCTTAATTGTCAATGGAAAGTACTGACACATGGTCATCTCGTCTAAGTTTTGAAGGCTTAGATGCTCATGAAGTGATTAAGATGATCAGTGGGGTCAGCATTCACATCATAGACATTAAGGTTTGGCATCTTGAACTTCGGGGGGAGTGACCTCGTCCTAATCTCCGTCGTGAATGGAGATTGGCATAGGTCAACTCCTCCTCCGTTATCTCTGCCAAAGACTTGGTCCCATGCGTTCTCCAGTCTCTCCCCCACACAGGGTGGGGCCACCGCCTGCTTCTCGTTGAGGTAATTCTTCAACTCATATGTTCCTTATATTGCTTGCGGCTTTGGGACCCCCCCTAACCCTGGGAGGTGCACATCACGGGGAGCCGTCTCCTGAACGGCGCGCTCCTGATTGTTGCGAATAGAGCGAGGATTGTGCCTCTTTGGGCTCTCCTTCTGAACTCGAGAACCTAAGCGACTTTCAAGTCGATGAGGAACTTTGCTACTTCAGGCAACTTGGGTCCTCGAGGCCTCATGCTGGTTGGCTTATTTGCTAGGGTATTTCTTCCCCTTGCCCCTATTCTAGGACTTTACGGTCTAAGAGGCCTTAGAAAGTGCTCACTTTATTCGCTCGTCCATCTTTGAGTAGAAAGTCCTGACGGCCCTGGACACGTCATTCATCCTTATGGCCAACGCTCGTAGGACTGGATCAGGATGGTCTTCTATTCTAGCACACGCGGCCGGGCCGTTGTCACACGAGGTTGCGTCCCTACAGGGGCACTTTTTTGTGCTCTCGTGTTCACCATATTTGACATTGAGAACAACGTGGGGAAACTTCTAGAAGATTTGTGAAAAACGTAAAAAATTAATTTTTAGTGTTTTTTCATAGACGGCGCCATAAAGTAAATGTTTATATAGCAGTTAAAATCCTCTACATAGAGCTATCACGTGGAGATTGGCGTGTGCAAAAAATTCTACTACAAACTCTGCTAATCCACTTTACCGTATCAGGAAGATTGCTTACACGCGAATTAACTCTGTGAGATGTCACATTATGCATGCGTAGGAAGTCGTTATTCTTTGTACAGGTTACGTGTTGCAGGACACGCGTGTTTTTAAGAATGTCATCTCTGAGTTGGCATTCTCGTCCGTCCTGAATGTCTCTTATGAGACACGTCGTCGAGCCTTTGGGCCTCTTGGGCCGCATGGGCTTTTCTGGACTATTCAGGGATGTGAACCCATTTTGTGAAAATGGGTTTTAGTCTTGGGTCTTGGGTATCTTCTACCCATCAATTTTTATTCATCAAATTACCAAATTTGAATT
>JAODPA010064414.1:0-11045 GCA_025585075.1 Nepenthes mirabilis | reverse complement strand
TAGGTTGTGGGGTAGCACACAACCCGTCCTCGATGTTGTCCGCTCCCATCCGGTCCCTAATGATTATATGAATTCCGAATGATTTTGATGAAGACAAGATGAAAAGAATATGAACCAAGAAGAAACGATATGATGATTTTTATTATGCTATATTATGATCTATAATTTGATTATATGTATGCTTGTGTTTTCTACATGTGAGTATCCTGTTGGGCTTTGTAAGCTCACTCTTGCAAATTTTCAGATGACACGCTCATGGAGGACGAAGTTGAGTAGAGTCCTATGGTGTAGCTGAATGTTTAAGCTGGCTGGAGCAAAGTTTTGGAGTTTTGTTTATTTTGTTTGAGGAAACTTGTACTATTGATTCCACTGCTTATGAATGTTAGAATGTTTCCGTGATATTTTGGGATTTATGAAATTATTAATCTTTAGAATGCATCTCAGGTTGGAATAAAGATAAGAAAAATTTTTATGTCCACCTTTTTATCTTTTATTTGAAAGAACTTTGGTTTTGACGACGGCTTTTGATGGTAATAAAAATCGGGTCGTCACACTGTCCCTGCCTTTTTTGCTCTGTTGTAGTCTCAACATGAGGACTTTTAAATCTGGTTTTATTGATGTCCCTGGGTTTCAGCATTATACTGGCTGGTGTCAATACTGCCAAGTGACAGTAAGCTGTCAAAATTGCATTGTTGTAGCACTCGGAGATCTTTGCTGCTGATTGTATACTTTTGTTTGTGTGCTGGTACTGTTGCTCTTATCGCATGGTCCAGATAGCAGGGATAGATGCTACTCGGTTTTGTCAGTGGCCTTGCTGGGGTTGGTTGGTGGTGCCACCTCAATGCTGCTATCTTGGCATTCTCTCTGTGGAGTGCTGTGACTGAGCATGGTTGCTGATGTTGTTCGGATTTCCCTTGCTGCCACCTATATGCTGGATGTTGGTGCTGATTAGCATCGTATGAGTGAGATTTGATGCAGCAGTTGAAGACTGTATTGCTGGTTCGGTTGCCATTGTTGGAGTGGTGTGGGCTGTGATGCTGAATCATTTAGGGTTGGCCTGTCTGCATTCTCAAGATGTTGCAGGGTTCGTTGCGGCTCATGGTATTTAGCATCCTAGCTGTTCTGTGGAGCTGTGTTGCTGAAGAATGATGTTGTTGCCTACTATACTTGATGCTGTCGGGTGAACACTGAACTTTGCTAAATTTCTAGACTGTTGTGTGCTGCTTACTTAAGCCAGGCGAACATCTGTACTGCTAGTTGCTAAGGATTGCCGAGATGAAATGATTGTGTTGATATAGAACCAAGATGGCAAATGGTTGCTGCTGGAGCAATTTGCTGGTGTTGGGGGCACTAGAAATCTAGGGGCAGCTCTTGGTCTTGCTGATGTCGGAATCGTTGTAGAACAGCTTTAACACTAGTTTTAAATTGTTTGGGCTGGGGCTGTGCAGCTGTCCTCGGCTTTGCTGCCCGGTTGCTGCTGGATTTTGCAGGTTTGTAGAGGCCCTCATAGAATGTGCCGGCTGCTTGTATTGAAGCTACTATATTGTGGTTGCTGGAGCTGATGTTGCTGAAATTTCGGATGAACCTTTGAGGATCCAGTGTCAACTGGTTGCTGGATTTTTGCACTGCTGTAGAAGCTTCTGGCTATTTTTTCAAGTCTACGATGGCTGGCATGGATGTTACTCGTTTGCTGTGTTACTCACGTCGATTTGGCAGTGGCTGATTATGAGTTTTTTTTGGTAAGTAAGTATTTTGGATTATAGGGAGAAAAAAATATTACAGAATCTATGTTTTGCTCCAAATATTTTGACTTGGAGTAAAAACATAAATCGCTAGGGCATACCCCGAGCATCTAATACATCAGAAAAAATAAAAAAGTCCTCTAGGAGGACATACGATCAACATAATCAGCAAGAAATGGGTCATGTCTAATATATGATCTAACTTATAAACCTTTTTTTTGGTAAGTAAGTATTTTAGATTAATGGGAGAAATAAATTACAAAATCGATGTTTTATCACCAAGTATTTTGACTTGGGGATAAAGCATAACCCGTTGGGGCATACCCCGAGCAAAAGTACATCCAAAGGTACAAACCAAGCCTCTAGGAGGCCCACGATCTACAAAACCTATAGAATTGAAAAATATTACATCGCAATCCAGGGGGAAGACGCCGCAGTACAACCCCCTGAAACCTGAGACTTCCAGCTGCTGAAGAGCCTCAGCAGCAGGAAGAAAAGTTCAAAAACCTACAGCAACAGGCCCATCAGCCTTACACACAAGCTTTCGAACATCCTTGGAACCCACAGTCTACAGCAAAACCTTCAGCAGGGGGAGCTTGATCTTGTCAGCAACCATCTGCTAACCAACACCACAGCTTTGCCAGATCAACAGCCCACCATCCAGTTAAGGACAGTCGGACAGCTCACAATTCAGCATTTCAGCATTTTACTGCACTCTTCATCACAACCAAACATCTTCATTCCCGGATGGGAAGGTGCTCCACCAAATCAGCAACACCCAACAGCAGCTCAGTTAGCCCGAAGGAACAAAAATTGCACAGGGCAATGACAGCAGATCATCACCAGGGATAGGCCAGCTAAGAAAAATCACAACAAAGCCACATGCACTTCCAACAAGCAGCAGTTACAGCAGCATTTACCAGACAACAGCATTCCAAGGGACTGCTACACAAAAGGCAACAAGCAGAAGGGCTCCACCAACACAGAAGGTCATTTTCAGCCACCAGGAAGCAGGCTTTAGCGACCAATTGCCGGCAGCAGAGACAACTTCAAACTTCAGAACAGCTACAGCTATCACAGGGCATGGTCAGCACCAGCACCCGCGGAATCAGCAAACAAAAAATACAGAAAAAAATCGGGATAGTAGATTAATCCAAAGTCCCACAAACCCCTCCTGGTCGCAGCAATCGAATCAATAAAAAGCCAGAGGAGGCAATTACAGAACATTGCAGCAAACCATAAATCAGAGGATTCAAAGCCCTCAACTATAGCGACCACAATCTCACTCTCAGCAGGGGACACAGCCCGGGTAGAGCAGTCTTACCATAATCAGAGGTCGGACCAAGTAGGCCAAGCAACCAACAATCCAACCAAAAATCTTCTAACCAAACCATACCTTACGGTAAGAAAACGCAGAGAAAGCCATCACAAAGCTTCACGCAGTCTGAAAGAAATGGCTTAGACCACTCCAAAATAAATCAGATGATTGCGCCAGGACCAGCAGACGAGTCCAGGACTCCATCTTCAGCCCAGCAAATCAGCAAACAGCGAAAATAGAGGTAAACACCTCACAATAGCAACTATGACAGCTGCAAACAACTCACTGCATCAGAATGATTTTTATCGACCGAACATGGCCACTCCCACTTCTTCGGCGCTCCAGCCTATACTCCAGACCAGACAAAAGACAGGCTCCCCCCAACCCATCACACCGGAAGGAACGTACCGGCAGAGAGCCATCAGAAGCCGGGCTCAGTCGTTCGTCAACGTCAAAACCAACGAGCAGCAAAGAGCGATTACAACGGAAAGGACAAAAGTAACAAACCAGATTATCGGCCAGCTCTACAGTACACCCACCTAATAGAGCCAATCCAGATCGGCACGGGGTCCCCCAACCCATCCAACCGGACTGAACCCATGGGAAGTGGAACATCAGAGCCGGCAAGACCGTCCAGAAAGAAGAAGGAAGAAGGAATCGATCTAATCTGGCAGAGGAAGGGGCTTCGAACTACGCTCACATCCTTAGGAAAGGCCACAGAGGGCGCCAACAAAGCCGGACCAGAAGTCCGGGAAGGAAGCAAGCAGAGGGTGGAAGACGGGAAGCAATCGAGCGGAGCAACCAGGAGACCGGCCGAGGCCGGCTCTGGCGCTGCCCGGCCAGAGGAGGAGCGCCCCTGAGGACGTTTTCAAATTATCTAACTTATAAACCGCTGCTGCCAAAAACGACAGGAGCAATACATCAGACGCGATACACTCATGTCAGCCATCACAGGTTTCGAAATCAGCTAGCAATGCAAGTTCCAGCAACCATTTGACATAAGAACTTCCAAGGAGCATCCGAAAATTTAGCAGCTTCAGTGCCAGCAACCGGGCAGCAGCAAACTAGCATTATCCAGCAGCAACCAGGCAGCAGAGCCAAGGACCGCTGCACAACCCCTGCCCAAAATTTGAAAGCTGGTGCCAACGGCAGTCCACCCATGAATCCAACAGCAGCATAGACCCAGAGCTGCCGTCCATCTAATTGCAGCCCTATATTTCCAATTCCCCCAACACCAGCGAATGGCTCCAGCAGCAGCAGAATGCATCAGCAGGCATCATACAACAAACCAGAACATTCGCACAGGCCAGCCTACACTCGACAGCATCACTAATAGTAGGCAGCAGCAGCAACTTCAGCAACACATCCCCCCAGAATAGCTAGCATGCTAACACACCAAGGGCAACAACACACCTTGCTTCAACTTGAGAAAGCAGGCATGCCAACTCTAAATGATTCAGCATCTCATCCCACACCACACCAGCAAAATCAGCTATACAGTCTTCATCTCACAGCCAACGGCGGTAATTTGCAAAAACCTTACTTCTGCTTCATTAAAACTCTTTTTTTTTGGTAAGTAAGTATTTTGGATTATAGGGAGAAAAAATTATAAAAACTATGTTTTAACTCCAAGTAATTTGACTTGAAGATAAAACATAAAACGTTTGGACATACCCCGAGCGGACAGTACATCTGAATATACAAAATGGCCTCTAGGAGGACAACGTTTACCGAAAATGACAAAATATGACATTTCCATCATAAACAAAACTGAACACAGCATGCAGAAGCTGATACACATAATCGGCTTCTCACAGTGGCACGGCAGAGGTACTTTGCACATGAGACAGCAGATTGCTCCAGCACCGAGACTAGCATCTTCAGCTGTTAAACATAGCAGCAACAACTCAACAGAAACCTTAATTCCAAGGCTCCAACCTCATCAAGCAGTATAGCGCAATACCAATGCAATTTGCATCTGAGTCACGGTGGACTTCCCATAGGGCAGCAATTCAGCATCCGCCCAGCTGCATCTCTTCCATCAGGAACTCAGATGCATCACAGTAGCACACGAAGATGACATACACCACCCATCCGGAATGCAAGCCCAAACCAGCACAGCCAATTGGCAATGATAAGCTAAGGCCGCACCACACATCAGATTCTCGATTCAGAACCTCACATCAAAACCCCAAACCAAGCTTCACAAATCCGTCAATTCCTTACAGCAGGGGCAGCAAGCAGCCGAACACAGCATCCACTGCAGCATTTATCAGGAGAGAGGAAATCAGTAGATGTAATTCTGCCATTCCACCTCCACGCCAGCCGAACAGCAGCAGTCCAACGCACACCAGCATATGGCCTTTCCACCTCCAACCACAAGGCAATTGCAGAGCTGCCTACAGGAATTGAACAGCAGAGCCTTTCAGACTCACAGCATAGCATTAGGCATCATCACAGCCCATAACACTATCATCATATGCCAGAAATTTCCTCACTTCAGGCAACAGCAAGCAGGAGGAAACCCCCACCGCAGCAGGATCAATTGCACCCGAAAATGCCACGCTAGCTTGACAACACATCAGTCAAGAATAAGAAGCCTGAGCCTCATCAAAGCCAGCAACATCAAACAACTAGCGCCGGCATAGAGAACAGCATAAACGAAGAGGTCCTCAGCATAAACTGGAGGAGCAAATTGGCAGAAGGAGACCAACGACCATAACATACACAGCATCAGAAGGATTCCCAGCATCCAAACCAAGCCACTCCCATCTCTTCGACATTTCAACATATAACACCCAATCCAGAGCAGAACTGGGCTCCCCTCAACCCAGCTAACAGGATAGGATACACAGGCAGAGATGCGATAAAGACCGGGCACAGGTCAGTTCATCCGCGTCACATCCAGCGAGCCGCAAAAAAGCTTAAGGGTCGAACAATTGCTCTCGAAAGGGGACGCAGCAGAAACCCCAAACACCAACCATGACTTCTACAAAGAAAGCCTGGGACAGGGTTCTCATCCGTGACAGCCAGAGCAAATAGCGCGTCCAAACTGGACGAAGCAACCCTAAGTAAACGAGATTTGAGGATGAGAAGAGAAGGAAACCGAAAGGGCCCCAGATAGTAGGTGAGAATCATTCGACAAAAGCCTCGACAGTTGCTTTTTTTTTGGTAAGTTAAACTATGGTAAGGGTAAGCTTTTTTACGTGACTGGCCCCACCGCTTCGCGGCCCCATACCCCAGAAATCCCGAAGGATTTTTTTGGGAGGCTCAGTACCACGGGTGCTTCCGCGAAGATTCGAACCCGGGTGGAGAGGGAAGGCGTGAGCGTTACTAACCACCAGGCCGAACTCCGCTTCGACAAGCCTCGACAGTTGCAATTTTGGAATCCGCAGGGACCCCAGTCAGCTCGATCCTGAACATCTACACCAGGGCAACCGGCAGGAACCTCCATCCCAAACTGAATCAGCAAAAGATGGCCACACTGCCCGGCCAGAAAAGGGCGCCGCAGAAGAAGCGTTCAAATTTCAAAACCACCAGAACAGAGGTCCATAAGATAGCATGTGGAGACGGGAACGGGAGACGGATAACCGAAGGGGGGGCCGGGCAGAGCAACCAGGAGGCCGGCCGTCGCAGGCTCCGGTGCCGCCCAGCACCCAAGGCGGTATCGACGAGGATGACGAAGCCGGGCAGATCAAAATTCAAAAACAAATTTTGAAATCGAAGAGAGAAGCGAGAGCTTCTCTCTCTAGGCGTTCCAAAGCTTGTACCTAAAATTATGGGTTAAACCAGCCCTAATGCAAGATAACGAAACCGGCCTATTTCTTGATAATAATCGGAACTGCTTCATTAAAACTCACTCATACATTCATTATCAACACCAACATCCAGCATAAAGGTGGCAGTAGAGGAAATCCGAACAGCATCAGCAACCATGCTCAATCCCAGCACTCCACAGAGAGATTGTCGGGATAGCAGCAATTAGGTGGCACTACCTACCAACCCCAGCATGGCCACAGACTCCCGAGCAACATCTTCAACGCCAGAATGCCCACCAGCAGTAGGAGTAGGAAGCATCCAGTATTATGCTAAAAACCGAGGGACAACTACTAAACCAGATTTAATAGTCCTCATGCTGAGGCTACATCAATCTGAAAAAACAAGGGCACCCACAGCCACTTCACTATCTCACCAGTACAGCATAATTCTGCTGAAACTGCCAAGCAGATCAGAATACCAGCAGTAACAGCATTCACCACAAACAATAGGCTCACAGTCGTTACAACCACACGGCAACCCAGCAACCTCTACAGCATAACCAGCAATAGTTTCACAGTGAAAGCATCCACAGTAGAAAACAGGCAGGGATATCAAAGCCAAAGCACTGTGGTCTCATCAAATGGAAAAATCATCAGCAGAGCAGCAACCCCAGACCACAGTCAAGGACTCCAGCCTCTTCAACCATTCAGATCCATAGAATCACAGCCCAATGTAACATAAAACACAACAATACTTTCACACCTAGCCCAGCCATCTGAACCATGCCGACCAACCTTCCACGCCAGAATGCCCACCAGCAGTAGGGGTAGGAAGCATCCAGTATTTTGCTAAAAACCCAGGGACATCTACTAAACCAGATTTATCAGCCCTCATGCTGAGGCAACATCATATCTGAAAAACCAGGGGCACCCACAACCACTTCACAATCTCACCAGTACAGCATAATTCTACTGAAACTGCCAAGCAGATCAGAATACCAGCAGTAACAGCATTCACCACAACCAATAGGCTTACTGCCGTTACAACCACTCGGCAACCCAGCAACCTCTACAGCATAATCAGCAATAGTCTCACATTGAAAGCATCCTTAGTAGAGAACAGGTAGGGATATCAAAGCCGAAGCACAGTGGTCTCATCATATGGAAAAATCATCAACAGAGCAGCATCCCCAGACCACAGTCAAGGACTCCTGCCTCTTCAACCATTCAGATCCATAGTATCACAGCCCCGTCGGATTAAACAATGCACCAAAACCACATTCCTAAACCACAGCCGGGGCAAACCATAAACTTTATCAGGAACATAGCAGCGACTGGGCAAACCATATACTTTTTTTTTATGAAATAGGTACATCAGCCGAAGAGCAACCACCTCCCCTTTTTTCTTTTTTCTTTTTTTTTTGGGGGTCAGACCACTACCCGAGCTTCATAAACAACCCAATTTTCGAAAGAAAACCATACAGCACAAAAGCACGGACAAACAACCTAAAACCAAGAACCAACCCCACAAGATACCCGTCAGACCAAGAAAGGGAGTCTCACAAGCACCAAAGGGGAGAACGTCCATAACCAAGATCACAAGAAGCACCCAGATATGAACATCCGGTAAACAATGCTGACATCTTTTACAAATTTCCATTTTTTTTTATTTTTTTTATATACCCCACCGAATCCTAGTCGGCCTAGAACCATCCCTATTAGGCACCGAGATGGTCATCAATTTTAGCCTCACAACATTGACCACCAAAGAGAAGAGATGGGTAAAGTCATGGGGGGTGATTTTTGGAAAAATCGGTTGTTACGTTCCATCTATATGAAGTATACCGTGGTAGCCAACGACAATCGCTTAGAGACAGCCATAAGACTTTTCCCTTTCCAGAGAGAGGCAGCCCAAGATATATTTTGATACCACTCAGGATGTGGCCAATGAATACCAGCTTGTCTTTGAACATTTGTCCATAAAGCTCTAGAAAAGGGGCAGGAGAAGAAAAGATGCTCGAGGTCTTCATCTCCTATGTTGCAGAGAATGCATCTAGGAGAAAGGTTAGGGATATAGTGGAGGAGGTCAATGGTATTCAGTCTCCCCTTAATAGCGAGCCAAAGGGTAAATGTGTGGGAAGGAATATGGGATGGACCCCACACCAACTGAGCCCAAATAACCTTTGGTTTGGGAGGATGGATGATAATGTAAGCGGATTTAGTCGAGAATTTGCCATTGACTGTCCCGGCCCATCTCAGAGAGTCTTTTTGATTGCTGCGAGGAGGGTTTGTCGGCATATTCATGGCAAGGTGGGACACCTCAGTGTCGAAAGGGTTAGGCTAGTCCCATCTGTTGTCCCTGATTATAGCATCGACCTTAACATCCCAATGCAAACCCGAGACAAGGCGAGTGCGGTCGGTGCTCACCTCACTCAGGGGGCCAAGGGGGTGCCAGTTATCGTGCCAGAGGAAAGTTTCAGAACCATCCCCAATGTCCTTGACAGAGTATGCTCTCATAAAAGGCCGAAGTTTCATAATTTTACGCCAGCTCCAAGGGGCTGCTGCGGGGACTTTAATGGTCCAAATGCACTGGTCTTTGAGTCTGTTCTTGTAGATCCATGAAGACCAAGCTGAATTCGGGTCTTTAGTTAGGAGACGCCAAAGAAGCTTGCAATTAAGAGCCTTATTTTGATCCATCAAGTTCTTGATTCCCAACCCCCCTTCAGACTTGGGGTAGCAAATATCGCGCCAAGCCACTTTAGCATTGACTCTACCTTCAGAAGATCTGTTCCAAAGGAAACGGTGTAAGATGTAGTCAATGGCTTTGAAAATGGATTTGGGTAAAATAAAAAGAGAAGCCCAATAAAGGTGGATAGATGAGAGGATGGAGGCTATGAGTTGCAATCGCCTGCCAAAGGAGAGCCATCTATTTCTCCAAGATGTTATCCTCTTTATGATCCTATCGGTGAGAGATTTGCAATCGGAAACCGACAGTCTAGTGGTTATCAAGGGGACCCCCAGGTATCTGATGGGGAGTTTGCCCACTTTAAAGCCCATGGTGGCAGCGGTTTGAGATGGGAGCGGGAGGTTTCAGCTAGAGAGAGGTGCTCTCACCTCTCTCTAGGTTCAAATTTTGAAATTTGAATCTGCAGGCGTTCGGCGTTCCCGGCGTCTCCTTCGGGGTCCCTCCTCTGGCCAGGCGACGCCAGAGCCGGCTTCGGCCGGCCTCCTGGTTGCTCAGCCCGGCCGCCACCCCCGTCTACTTCTCATCTCCTGCTAGTCCTGGCAGGTTCGCATGGTTCTCTGCCCGTCCGTGAGTTCCTTAGGGTTTTGCCCACTCTGGCCGGGTGGTATCACTAATGGCCGGTCCCCTGGAAGGGATACTGGTGTTCCTGCTCACTCGCTCGCACCCTCATACTTCTCGAAGGTTCTGGCACTGCTGAATGGCTGTGATGCCGCTCTGAAGTTTCTTCCTTTTGAGTTTCGATCCTGCTGGAGGTCTTGGTGATGCCGTCCAGTTCTGGTTTCGATCAGATTGGCGGGGTACAGAAGAGCTGGCCGATGCTCTAATTAGTTGTTTGCTTCCCTTCGGTTGCGGGATTCCGGTGGGATGTTGTCTCATCTTGAAGGATGTGATGCTGCCGAATGTACCCGGTTGCTGCTCTGTTTGGCTGTGTTCCCATTTGTTTTGGGTAGGGGGAGCCCGTGAGCTTTTGGATTGGGATTCTTCGGCTGAGGGCGGGGCAGCTGGCTGTGGTTCTGTTTTGGTGGCTATTTGTTCTTCGTGATCGAGATGATGCCTTGCCTGTGCGCTACTTAATTGCGGTGAATGTGTGGTAGTCCTTTGGATTGCCTTTGTATGGCTAATTCAGCCAGAGTGTCTATGTTATTGCCTTGCGTCAATTTCATTTGATGTATGGCTTGCAGCATTGAGCTGTACGTGCCTCCTCTGATTCTTTGCTGTGGCCAGATTGAGATTGAAGGACTTTGGATTTATTCTTCTGTCTTGAAATCTCCCTTCTGCAATTGTACCCTGTTGTGTGTAACATATTGCTGGTGATGCTTACTGGCTGTTAATCTGATGCAATCTAGCTGTTCCCTTTGCCTCTGCGTATTCAGTCTGAGCTGGTGGCTGTTGTGGACTGGTATGGTGCTGGGATTGCTTGCTATGTTTGTGTTGGGAGGTGTAACTAAATTACTGCTCTTCTGTTGGGATTGTGAAGAGCA
>JAODPA010064403.1:0-34288 GCA_025585075.1 Nepenthes mirabilis | reverse complement strand
CAAATCTCAAATGAATATCCAAATCTTCCCCTTGTCTTTTCTACTTTCTCTCTTCCCCTTGTCTTATGAGAAAGTCATATGATTTGAGATAGAAATAAAAAAAAATATTCTTCTTATCGATTTATTATCTATTTACTTTCTACTCTACTACGGCACTGGCTAAAGCAATTATAGTATCTCAAATACCAACTCATTTAGCGCATGCTAACAATTGAATTAAGAATGATTTACTTCTAGATAGAATGAGTAGCAGATCAGAAATAGATGACAAATTTAACAACCACCTTTAGTAATAATCCTGGTTCAGAAGGATCACTAGCTATATGTTTAACATGTGAAAGTCGAACGTTGTTTTCAGAAAGTTGGGCAAAAAGGAAAAAAGGCTCCTAACTAAAAATATCTTATTTCGCACAGAAGGTGAGTACAATTGATAACAAAGTAGTAAACGGGCCAAGTAAGATTATAAAGTGGATTATGAGTCAAAGTAATGAATCAGAGCACATGGAACCATCTTCTTTCTGTCAAGAAAAAATCTGGTGTACTAACTGATATTTATATCAGTTAATGAAAGAGCCCAATGCAAAAAAAAAAAAAATGCATGTTTATGTAATTGAAATTCAAAAATTAAGAATTCAAAAAATGTAGCATTTTACTTTTTCATCTTTATCTTTCTATATTTATCAAAAATTTCCAACTAGTTGGCTACGTAAAAAGAGAGTGGCCTAAAGGGATATTTTTAGACCTAAAATCATGAAATTATCGGCTTTGCCCTATACCATACACTCTCAAAATTACTTCGATTGTTAGTACAAGTTAATCAGAATATACTTTTACTATTGGAGAATACCGTGCAATAAGACTTGTTTGGTATCATACTTCTGCCAAAATTGAAGCCAATATGTGGACACACACAACCCCAGATACTTCCTAGAGAACTACCAACTACTAACTAATGAGGACTATACTACAGATACTTGTGGTATGAGTGATACAAAATTTGGAAAGTGTCTATAACTTTTCAACCAGGGCCTACCTTCGACTAAAGTGACTATTGCAAGCTTGAATGATGCACTCTTCTGCTCCACCGATGTACTTGGATTACTCACTCTCCTTTGGTGCCTTAATATTGGAAGGGTCGTACTTCTTCACACTTCAATTCAAACTCCTTATGCCACCTTGACTAAACCTCTAGTTAGCCACATTGACATTGTCCAAGGAAATTGAAACTTGCAACAATTACTTCCTTGATTGATTTCTTTCCCATACTACAACCAAAGTGTCTCTTGTGAGCTTCAATTTCTCTTTATCAAATGTCATGTAAAATCTCTTATCATCAAATTTATTCATTAAAATCAAATTCAACCAAACATTTATTACATGTTGCATACCTCGCAACATGAGCCTCGTCCCATATCTTGTATGTAAAAACACGTCATCAATGCCAACAATCTTCAATATGACTTCATTTCCCATTTTCACTACCCTATAATCCCCTTATGTATAAGATGTAAAGAAATAATTCTTTTATGTTGTATGAAGTGAAGACCCACTATTCATTATCCAACTCATCTCAAGGCTGGTGAAGTTTCACATCTTCTCCATGTCAAAGACTAGAAGGTCACCATAGGTATTGGTAGAGACTCGATTATTTTTATCATGATCCCGCTTTTCTTATCACTCATTATCTCGTTCCTTCTCTTACTTCCACTAGAAATAATTATACTTGATGTGGCCTTTTTTATCATAATGATAACACTCGATGTATCTAAGCTTGGGCCGAGTATGGCTTCTTTCTAAATCACCACCCCACTCCATTGATCTCCCACCCGCAACTATTAGTGGAGACTAAGATACATAACTTTTCCAAAACCTCATCATTTCCTCTATATCTAGGCTCATTCATAAGGAAGAAAAGGCATCATCAAGTTTGAGCATGTTTTTTTTTTTTCCAAACAATATTGTTACCACAATATGAACATATGAGCTTGATAGCGAAGTCAATAACACCTCAACCTTATTATGATGTACTGCATTTTAAAACTGGAATCCAACAAAATTTTACTATAAAACGACTGTTAAACTAATACAAGATCCTATACCACATACATATACACATTCACATATCATAACACAGGATCCAAAGGCTACAAAGCTGCACATAGCACAAACGTCATAACTCTGGTATAACGTTGGCTCAAATAAAATGCCACTAAGTACCCAAATAAATCATAATAACCTGCAGAAGTACACACCAAAAATAAATCATAAATTCATCATACACACCGAAAATTAGACCATCTGAGTATCATCAGTATAAAACTACATGAATATATAATTCTACCACGAAAAATACAAAATATTCCATAAGGTACAAAAATCACAACATCTAAGTCTACAAAACTCTTCCTCCGAGGTCTTCAGTCTAGCCAACTCCTAAACGCTACTCCACCTCATCGAATATCAGCTCGTACTCATCTGAAAGAAAGAAAATAGCAAATGAAATCCAAACGCTCAATAAGAAACAGTAATCGAAGACAATAAGTAATATATTCAAAATAATACAAAAAAGAGAAGCAGGAGCATATTATGTGATGCATAAATATTTTTAAAATACAAATAACTTTCATATCCTATTCTGATTTCCTATAAATATAGATATTACATTCAAATTACTGATTCCTTATTTGTCTATAGAATTAAATACAGATATCAATATCGGTACTAACAAAACAGATTACAGATACAGATGGCAATACCAGAACTGACAGAATAAATAACGGATACAGATGATAATACCGGTACTGACGGAACAGACAATGGATTCAGATAGCAATATCGGTACTAACGGAACAAACAAAGGATTCATATAGCAATATCAATACTAACGGAACAGATAATGAATACAGATGACAATACCAGTACTCACGGTACAGATAACATATACAGATGACAGATGACGAATATCGAATAACAGATTTCGGAGTTCCAATTTCTTATTTTATCTTAAGGGAACTCCTATACTGAGTCCTTCTCTAGAGGACGGTTCATCAGATATAAATTGTGAATTTTTCTTCAAATACTTTGCATAATTTTTATAATTTTTTGATACAGCTACAGATAATTATTTTTTTTATAAATTTATGTCTTCTTGTGCTTTCAATTATATGCATCAATCAATATAAAACTTGAAACATGTAAGAAATTCTTACCACCGTGAGCTAAACGCTACTTTAGAGCTTCCAGACAACAATTCTCTTCACAAATGCATATAATATAATTTTTGAAGTATATACAAGATAACATATATACCGTACATATGGATAAATATCTCAATTCACGTCCGATAATATTTTTGAAACCCGTAAAATAATATATACAAAATATATGTGAACAAATACCAAATATTTGGAGTACCCGCGTCCATAAAGCTAAGGTTACGAATTTCTTAAACCAAATCATATATAAATTATAATTAATTCGGGTAAAATCAAAGGGGGCACAAGTTAGGATTTTCAGCGAACATAATCACATATAAAACTACCAAATCAAACACCCAATTGATAAATTAACATGTTCAAGATATGAGTAATGATATCCTGGAGCCAATTTATATAAAAGTCCCAAAATAATTGATAAAATCATTTATTTTTTTGTATATATGTTGGATCTTCCACCTCAACCTTATCTTCTACCTCAATCTTCTCATCAAGTGTGTATCCGCTATTTCATCACTATGTGTGTAGTGCAAATGTAGCCTTTCCAATTTCTTCTTCTTTCTTTATATGCTATTCCTTAATCAATTTCAAATCAATGAATTGATGATAAGCAATTGAATTCATCGGAGTGATTCTCCAAACCCCCGTCTTTCACCAACCAAAGGTCATAGAATTGCTTCTTCAAATGTAATCACGTTGTCAAAGACTTAAATTTGTGTTGCCCCTGAAACTTCATCCAAACTTCCATTGAATCTAACAAACCAATCACTTTCTAAATAGTATTGTCCTCAAGAAAAAAAATAGTAGTACAATTCACCAAATCCATCATGTGATAGTGCTTACATTGACATGCACATTTTGTTGAGATGTAGCTGGCCATAGCCTTACAAGAAATAATGTCATATGTTCTGAGAAAATGACTCAATTGTTTCAATATATTTCAAGCTCATATCTGATCCTGAAACTTTAATTGCCTTTGAAAATTATACCTTTGTCACATTACCTAAATCCATTAAAAATAGTAGTAATTCAAAGAGATTTTTCTAAACATATATCGAAGTAAGGCATGAACGATCAATGATATTACAAAATAGCTAAGAGTTACTTATTGTAGATACGACGTAAGGGAAGTTACCACAATCCAATACATCTAAAATCAAACGGAGCAAGAAAAAATTAAAGTCACTTTCATTAAGATAAAGCTGGTTCTTTTTCAATCTGACATGACACAATTTAAGAATTTTCATTAACTAATGAAAATTAAAGAATAAATTTTGCTAATGGAAGGATGGTCTAGGTTTTTTTTATTTCAATACTATAGCTAAAGGACAACATTGAGGGAGGATTTTGTCATTATGCAAGGAGGTTTGGTCAATGAAGAAAAGCTTGGAGGAGATGCACCGGGTGGAGGAATCCTACTTCAGGAACTTGTTGGGCGCTCTCCTAGATCATTTCTCTTAGAACCCGGTTCGGTCCAGCAATTTGTTTTGAAGGCTGTCCCGAACCCTTTTCGTGGCCCTCTTACTGATCCGGTGAGTCTAGAGGAGATCAAGGCATGCTTGTTAGTATAGGGGATGAAAAGGTCTGGGGCCCTGATAGTTTTACTTCTTACTACTTCAAGAAATATTGGGATACTGTTAGGCCTCTTATCTGGAAGGCCTCCAAGCCTTCTTTCAGTTAGGTAAAATTCTCATGCAGATTAATGCTACCAGATCGATCTCATCCCCAAGGTCCCATCTCCGATATCGATGCCTAATTTTAGGCCTATCCCATGTTGTAGTATTCTTTGTAAGATTGTATGTAAGCTTTTGGCCGATCTTGTCAAGATTATTCTCCCTTCAATGACAACTGTCAAACAGTATTTATTCCTGAAAGGAGCATTGGAGGGCCAGGAGTTGCTTCATCAGGTATCAGGGTAATCCCAAAAGTATCCTTAGAAAAGTTGAAGCCGTCATAGGAAACAATCCACGGCACTGGCCTACTGGAAACAAATGCACATCAAGAGCGGCGTAGAGATGTCATCAAATGATTATCTTGCACTTAAAATTAATAAGAATGTCATAGAAATAAAACCATAGAAATAATTTTCAAAAAGAAAAAGAACAAGCAAAAGCAAACACTGAATATATTTTAACATGTTCCCCATAATTAAACGTCTCTAACCTCTAACAACTGGTAGCTACTAGAATGAAACATCCAATTGACAGAGACCTCATTTGAAAGCGCAAGACCTGGACAAAATAAAACAGCTCAACATCAAAATCCACTACTCTCAGGAACCCAAATATCATGAAAAAGAAAGTCCAGATGTTGAGAGCACAATGAACAAACCTTATCATGCTATGGTCGCTGAAAAACTCTGTTTTCTAGATTAGCGAGCACCCCAGTTCAGACTAACCATACGAGCAGAAGAATCCATCTTCATTGATGAACCAGACTGATAAGAGCTCCTTGCATGGACACCTGTTGTTCCTCTCACATGGCTACTTCTTTCTCTTGAATATCCTCCAGGAGTCGACGGCCTCGCACCACCGCCATATCCTGAACGACCAGCGGTGGTGGTGCCTTGCCTCGCCTGAGACAAGGTCATATTGTCCAGCCACCTACCAGCTGTGACAGCAGCAGCATAGTCAGGGCCATCACGTCTCCGCAGAGGCAAACCATCCAATCCACCACCCATCCTTGCTTCCATGGCTCTCTCGTTACTCTCAGCAAGGATGGATAACTTGTCCGTCAGCTGGAAGGCCAGAGCATGTAGCCTTTTCTGCTCGACTTCATGGAAGACAATGCAACTCGTGGGCTGGTCCCAGCTGGCATGGAGCTCATCCGTGATCATCATCTTGCTGACAATGCTGTGTGTCTGAGACTCCGAGAGGTCAAACATTTCAGAGAGCTGGTCCAAGCTCAGAGAAGTGTACGACGAGGCATAGGTGAACAAGTAGGTTCTTAGAGCCTCTGCTTTGATCTTGGCCTTGAGCATTTCAAAAACACACTCTTGGTTCCTAAGGAGCTTCCAGACTTGCAGCGACGTGATGACATCAAAAGCCTTCAAAAAGTCCCCCCGGTTAAGAGCCCTTGTAGCAGCCATCACATGGTCCCTAACATTTTCAGGGGGACCTGTCAGCGTCTGCCTCTCACTTACCTCAAGCAGCTTTCGAAAGGTCTTACTAATGACCCTGTGCTTTGCGTCAAGGGTGTTGCCAGCCATGTTGGGCACCTCCAACAGCATGGCACAAGTCAAGTGGACCGCCTCCAACAGCTCGAGATTAATGTGCATGTGGTATGGCATCTGGCGCCTACGTTCTAATCTCTCCTGATAAAAGCAGATGATTACTAACAAATGAGTTCTTGAAATGAGATTTTACAGACAAAACAACGAAAGATAAACGCAAACCATGCACACCCCCCCCCCAAAAGAAATAAGAAGGATAAAAAATGACACCATCTTGCATGATTTTGTAATTTACCACATGTATATTTATATTACCAATAAATAGCTGCTTTACAGGGAATGCAAGATGCCATACAGCTTTCATAGAAAAAATTGTGAGAGGTTTTGATATGGTGAAAATTATATTACAACACTACAGAATTAGAAATAGTAAATAATGCAACCGGTCAACAGAATGAAAATTTGACATAGAAGACTTAAATCATCAATATAAAAACAAAAAAACAGAAAGAAGAAATTCTTTTCTTGACATTAGAAGCAAGGACAATATATGATTCAATGTTTTTTTTTTTTGTCAAAGTAATTTTTTTTGTTTTATATCATAAGCAAGAACTAACTAACGAATATTACTTAGAGGGGTCAGTGAATCTATCCAATGGGCAAACTTTTCAAGGAAGCAACATGGCTTGACCAACTGGTTGAGGGTTCACTCCATTTAGGGAAATGACATCATGGACCAGTGTCCTCTGTGGTGATGCTGATCTTGATTAAGACAACCATTTTGCTTTCCATCAGACTTTGTGGGGTTGGGTTAGGCTATGTCAAAGCCCTTTGCAGGAATGACAACATATTACCATACTCCATTTCAAGACCCTAAAATAGGGCAACAGTTGGATAGGCGCTTCTAGGCATAGGTTTCCTGGAACATAGGGCTCTCATGTTTAATCACAAACCCCAAACATATATATAGCCCACTACTACAATTCCCTCCCCCCCCCCCCTAAAAAAATAATTTTTAAAAAATTTTTAAAACAGATTGATTCTTGCATATTAAGTTGATAAATTTATTTCAATATCTGCCAATAAGAACATAAAAAATATAATTATTTTCATGAAATATAAAAAGAACAAAAAAATTGATTATCAATCATACACATTTACTATCCAAAAGTACTTTTCCAAGAAAGATTACCAAGAAGTGGCACAATAGTAATACTAACATAGGAAATGAACACTAATAAGCTATTAGTACTAAAACATCCAAAGAATCCTACAAATTGTATATGTTTCAAAAACGTGTATAGTTATTTTTTCCAAGAAAGGTTAGCCTTAGCAGAACCATAATTTTGACCTGAGGTCAGGGGTTCAAATCACACATTGTAGAGATAACATTATATATATATGATTTTCCCTAAACTGCACGATGTAAAGAGCCTTGTGCAACTGGCCAGGGATTGTAGGTTACAGGTACAAGGAGCTTAAGTTAAAGAAATGTATGCTAAAACTTCAAACATTCAATCTTACAACTTCAAAAGAATGCATTTATAGGAATAGTAGATGGCAAGGTCAGATATATACCTTGACAAAAAGGCATGGTATATGACATTGAGTTTAATGTAAATCTGGGTATGCCGAGAGTTATATGGATTTTGGTCAACAAACTTTATCGAACTTACTTGTGACAAAGCAAATTAGAAGAACCCCCACCCCACCCACACCCAAGAAAAAGGAAAGAAATTTGAAGAGGTGCTCTTACATGAACCTGAAAGTACATTTTAGTGTCAGGAGAAGTTGTATGTTAAGAAGGGAGTGAAAAAGATCATATATGTTACTCTTTCAACTTCAGAAGATTACTGATTGGACCACTTAGAATACCAAAGAAAAATTCACATAGCTCCATTGATATAATATACTCATTGCTTTATGCATGTTTAGAAACTACATAATTATATACTATGAAAACAAACAAAATCATTCATTTTTCTTATGACAGACTAGATCTAAGATAACAATGCCTAGAAAACACATTTAATTTGTTCCCTCATAGGCTTAAAGATTCCAACAAAAACACAGTTACGTGTTTTAGCTTTCTTTCTTAGGATAAGAGCTTTGACCACAATCACCTGTTCCTCATTCTTCTCCTTTGTTTGGAATTGAAATAAATCTTCATGTTGAAACCCTCTCCCTTCTTTTTCCTTACATCTGAATTCGTACAAATCTTCATTTTTTGGAAGAAATTTGGGGCTCCCTTATTATCAGGAAAAATACAAAAATAAAGAAATAAAAAAATAGATATATTCTTAACTTTTCATTATTTTCAATTTTACTGTCAATTTTTATCTATCACAATTATATTCTCAACTTTTATTTTACTACCAATTTCATTGTATGGAAAAAAAAAATAGGTTCAAATTTACCACATTTCCAAATATATATTAATATACACAGTAACAAAAAATTCAGAAAGTATAAAAAAATTAAAATGATGGTCAATTTGCAGAACTTTTTTGCTTGAACAAAAATTAGTAATAAAATTAAAATTGATAACAGCATTGGAAAAAAAATAAAAGTTCATAATAGAGAAGAGAAAATTAAAAGTTCATAATAGAGTTGAGAAAAACAAATGTTCAGAATAGATCTGAAATAAAAATATTCTAAAAGTTTTCCCTTTATTATCTCTACTTAAATAACCAAGAACCAAGCACCAAAACTAATATCGCAGATCATCTATATTTAATAACATAGATAGCAGGTTTACATAGGTTTGGTAAAGGGTAAATGTCAAATATGAAATTAAGAAGCTCAATTAAATGTTATGGGGCTCTATTATGCAGCAAAGAGAACTTCAGCCATAATAATTAGACAATAAAGATAGCAAGATACAGAACAGAAAACCTAAACACAGAGGCAATCATCCATGACATCGACTGTAACGTTAAGACTATTCTCAATTAGGGGGAAAAAAATATACACAGGCAGAAGAAACAAAATCTGAAATTTCTTATATGTCAAATTAACGCAATTACTCTGAATAGAGAGAAAAATGCGGCAGCTACATACAAAAGAAATTTGAAAACCCCAAACAGGGAGTCAAAACATAAAATTTCCTACAAACCATTTTGAATTGCATTCCAACTGACAATATCAATCTACATATATCACCACATGCATATAGGAAAGGATTCATTCCAAGAAATTATCCAAGTACAAGTTTGCACTTCTACTTTGTAATTGCAGCAATATCCCCCAACTGCATTCAAGTTACTGCAACCTATCTCTCCATAATGTTATAATAATTAGCAAAAAATATTCTTATCTCATTTCAAAACTCCTTTTCATTTTCTCTCTTTTAATCCACTTTCCCTTTCTACATACCTCTATTTTGCAATAACAATGAGGCTGCTAAAAAGAGGTATGGATGCTAGTTCAACATACAAATGAAAAACGAGTCTACGAACTATGGCATAGGGAGGAGCACAAATTAGGTGAAGATCTTAGCTTTAATTGGGGAGTAATCTTGACATTGTTAAATAAAGAGAAAGGGAGAAATGGGGAGAAAATGGCTTAATGCCCAATAGGCACTAAACACCTAAATGTGTAACATTATATAGGGTATAATTACAATAATACTCTTTACTCTAATAGCATTCCCCCTCGAGTTGGCGCATATATGTATATATATCATACGTAGCAAGCTTGTTACATGTATTCAACTCAAGAACTTCTCAAAAACATAGTAAATAAATCTGCAATTTTATCACTTAAACTAATATATGAAGTGGCTATCTCCTTGGCCAATAATCTCTCACACAAGATGACAATTGGCCTTGATATGCTTAGTCTACTCATTAAATATAGGGTTTGAAGTAGTGTTATCAAAAGCGCTAAACAAGCTGAAGAGCTAAGGCTTCGTATTGCTTGAAGCACTAGACACAAAGGTAAGCGCTCACCCAAGACAAGTGAAATACTAATTGAAATATAAATATATGTCTATCAAGACATCTGGAAAATATCAATTAAGGCTCAAATAACTAAAATCAATAATAGATATCAATATATAAAATAAGTGTTACTTCATTACATAAAATGCAATCAACAAAAATACTAGTTTGAAATATGTATCTTCTAACACATGCATAATCCTACGATGCTCTAATTTTAATCATCATCAAAATCCGCTACATCATTCTCATTACCATTATCAGCATCAAGTAAGCCTTCATCAAATCCATCACAAGATTTTTAGCTGTCGATCTCCTCTAATTCCTATGAATGAGTCTCTTCTTTTATTGCTCTAAAACTCGAAGGATTTGCATCTATTCTCTAGAACTCAAATCCTTTGCCTTTGTCTTTGCTCAAGATCTGTTCTTCGTAACCTCAACTAGCAGCAAAGATGATAAAGACGATTTTGTGTAGTACAAATGAAACGACAGAGAGAAGGGAGAGTTGTATCGCACATATTGTGGTGATGAAAAAGAAAATGCATTTAAATTAAATACAAAATTGTAAACTCTTAAAGGCTAGGGATGGTTTAGAAAAACTAACATAAATTTGATTTAAAAGGCAATCGCCTGAGTGCCAATTGCCTTGTTTCACGCACTCACAAAGGCCAACGCCTTGACATTTTGCCTCACCAAGATATCGTGTAACAACCTTATTTTAAGAGGCCTAGCTTATGTGTTGCATTGAAAATACATGTTTGGCCTATTAATTTAAAAGTTATCATTAATATATTTTGGGTATAAATTTGGAGTGTACTTAGAAATACTCGGACCATTAAAGAAGACTTAGTGGATTGAAAATAATTTTTGAAAAATTATACAAAATTTTAGTGAGTCCATTAAATAAATTGTGGACACCTAAATACCACTACACTAAAATTCGACCCAAATTGTAAATTACCAGAATTACTGCCTCAAATTGGTTATGGCATGCAAAGGGGTTGTTTGGCTGAGTAAGAACAAAAATTACGGCCGAATAACGGCTGGGTAAGATAAATTTTGGCTGAAATTACAATGAGAGCATGAAGTGGACAAAAACAGAGAAGTTGTTTGGGTGAACCAGACTTTAGGACATGCTGAGCTGGATTTCGGGCCAAGAAATGGTTCCATGGGGAGCTGGAGGTTGCCAAGGCAAGTTTGTCTATAAAAACTTAGTCAGATTGAGGAGAAATTCATCTGAATTTGAGTGAAAACCCCGAGAGAGAAGAGAGAGAAAAAGAAGAGAAAACAAAGGTGGAAGAAGAATCCAGGTAGCAGATTTTAGCAAGTAATTTCGTAATCATTCTCTTATTCTATCCTCCAGAAGTTCTCAGGTTTCACAAATACTTTCAGAGTGGACAAACATCACATAGAAAGGTGAATTAGATGAAATTTCATAATTTAGTCGAAGTTTGAGGTTTTTCAGAAATAATCCGATTTGAAGTTAAATTCATGACTATGGGCTCATAATTTTTGTGTATATGGTTTCATAAGGCCAAGTATAACAATTATAGTAATCTGAATATGTCAAATAGCAAATAAGTCATATTTGGGTGAATTTGGAAAAACAGTCACAAGACAGACTTGGATTTGTGACGTCTAAGCTAACATTTAAATGAAGCTCGAACACCACAATTCTGAAGTGTGACATTTGAATCGGATGAAATCACCATTCGAATGCTAGAAATGAAATTTAGGGAATTAAAGGGTAGTAATATTTCATTATATATGTAGTAATTTTGTGACTCAGTATTGTTGAGGATTTCATTATATGTCTTAATTGTGGAGTTAAAGGGTAAGAATTGTGATAAGGTCAAATTTTAAATTATAATTAAATGATTAGGGACATATTTGAATTTAGAAGTTTATGAACATTATTTTGGTAGTAATATTTCTGATTTGAGTTAAAGGAAGATTTTAGAAATTATTTGACGTATGGATAATCTAAGGAAATAACCTAGTGATGTGATTAGGAATTCATACTTAATAGGTAGACTTAACCCTTATATTTTGAAGAATTAAACGGCACCATAAGCCATGTTGAGATGTCTATTGACTCGAGATTTGGCCATTTAATTATCTGTCGAGTTATTTGTTCAAGTATTGCATTATATAAATGATCATTGCGTTGACATATAATTGTATTGACATTTCCTTGTTTTATTTTATGATCCTACCTTAAATTCTTGATATACCCAATCTTCATAGGATGAAGTTGAGACCAAGATGTGAACATAACATAGATATTCTACATTATAGTCTAATGTAGTACGATACTTCGTTCTGCATTTCATGGATAGAGTAAAAAATATATATATGAGAACATTAAATAATCCGAGATGATAGAGTTCAAGAGTCTTTAGGGTAGTCCACATTATCTAACATTGAGTCCATTTTGGTAATGTTGAGGAAATAAATGTGTTATGTACTTCCCTTGTAAAACATAGGTGTATTGTATTGTGATATGTTTTGGATATCTATAATATTTAGTGATTATTGACTACTCAATCTACAAATGTGTGGTAGTAGATCACTTATGGCATGCCTAATGGGGTGATGAAGAGTAGTCTGAGTATTCAAGAAATTACACAAATAATAGAGGTTAATTGATTAGCCTTACGTTTAGGGTGGTTAGAAATATAATCCTTGTAGATTACTTATTGTTATGTTATGAGCATGTATAAAATCATAGAACTCATGATTAAGTTTCATATGATACACTTGGCATTTCATATGCCATATTTGGCACATGGTGCCCGTGAGTTGATATGTCATATTTTGAGTTTCATGCATTGTATTGGCATTCATTGTTATTGCATTCCAGGCTATGGAATTGCTTATTGGACAATTGACTCATATATTGTTTATTCCTTTTATCTTTTTTCAAATTATCCTATAAGTGGTTGTGTGTTCTTGGAGGTAGCTCAAAGGAGCTGTTTTAGAGGACTTTTGTTACTCTAGACAATTGTAGTGAGTACATAAAATGTGTACGGAAAAATAGAAAAATGTTGTTTTAGACTTTATATTCAGGATGTTTAGTAGAGTTTGACATGAGTGTTAGAATTCATGACTAGAAAACGTATGATGTTGCCACAGGTATAATGACAAGTGGATTTCAACATCATTGTCCAAACAATTGAGGTTATATAGTCCTAGTCGTGCATTTGTAGTATCAAAGCAATAATATTTGGATTTGAGAATTTATGGAATCTTTGGGAGTCATATTTTGATGATTCAGGAGTTAAATGGATTTTAAGGATGGAACCTTAGGAGTTGGTTTATATTTGACAGCTAGATCTTTTGAATTAATATGACCTAAATCTTTTTGTGTTTTATAGATCATGTCAGAATGTGATAGTATAGATGCAGCGATATCTATAGAGGGAGCCAAAAGTGTCTAATCCAGCAGAAATGCTAGTGTATGGGGCGTAACACCAGATGGCAGATCTGGTAAATCGATTTAATGGCGCCTAGACATCAGGGAACACAATGGGTCTGTGTGGTGCTTTTAGAGATTTCATGGACCAACAACCACCGATCTTTCTTGGCCACCAGATCCACCCAAGGATGAGGATTGGTTATGCAAGATTGACAATATTTTTGAAGCAATAACGTGTCCAGAGGCAGCAGATTCAGAGGAGATGTTGGGAGTTGCAGCTGAGACACTTTCTTGGGGAAAGTTTGTCGCTATTTTTAATGATAAATATGTCCCTCCATGCGTACGTATTGCAAAGGAAAATGAGTTTCTGCAGCTGGTGCAAAGATCCAAATCAATGACCAAGTATAAAGCCAAATTTGCACCAAGTCATCACCATCATTCCCAAAAGTCCACTTAAATCATTGGTCAACACATAATTCATGGAACTTTTTGTGCGGAAACAAGCCTTCACAATTTCGAACCTCATTCTGTATATGTTCTAGTCTCCACATCTGACTTCTCCATAGAGCAAAGAAAACTCTTGATTGAGTCCACTTCCATGGTGGCTATTATAGAATTTGCCAATAACCCTGGGTCCAGGGATCAAGGCTTTATACTGCACTTAATTAGTGCATATCATTTATCCTTAACACTGGGTGTAGTAGGGAGTTGCACGCTAAGATTAGAGAGAAAATAGTTAAATTTTTTTGTGATTCCCTGTTGATTTGTGATGTACAGAACCCAATTTAGTTATTTATTCCCCCCCAAAAAAATTGAAAAGCCTCATGCCCAAGTTATAGATACTTGTTTTGTTTTAAAAAACCCAAATCTAACAATCATTTGTTAGAAAGTCAACCGAATATTAATCCAACTGGCCATGTGTTGTGGTGGGCAGTGGTCAAGGTCTTGCTGTGCAGGCATGGCTTTGCTGGCAGCATCAAGGAACCGAGAATACGACACTATTGAAGACAAATGGGAATGGGGAAATGGTAGGTGCAGGAGTGGGAATGGATTCAATGCTGGTGGCATTTCATTCAGTTATTTTTCAGAATTTTTTTATTGATAAAATATAAGCCATCCAACATTAATCAAATGCAAACCCGTGAGTTTCAGCAGTTTTCTTTTACATTTCCCCTTGCTTTCCTTTACGTTTCTAATATCTGAACCAAAAAAGGTTTCAATAGTCCCAGTATAAATTAACATCTACAGGCCTTTTCCACCATTCCAACAATAATGCACAAGAAATAAGAGATACACTGTCGTAGGGTCATTACCATAAAATATTAGATAGCATCAATACGTTTTCTTGCCTAACCAATGCTGTCAAAAGAGCAAGGCACACAGAGGGGTAAAGGTGCCCAAGCCCTAGGCGCAGCACACACCTGATTGAAGTAAGGCTTACATATGTGAAACATGTACATTTATACAGGATGTTTTCACAACAAATCTCTACTTTGTAAAAACTAATATTAGAATAAAAGAAACCAAAACAACATAAACTAGATATTAGTTATAGACACTTAGTTCAACCATTAACATAAAGATAGTCATTAATAAGCATAGTTCACTACGTACATATTACATATTTTATGATAATTGCGACTCAAAAAAGGGGAGCACTCATAATGAAAATATCAATCGATATACCATATATCGGCCAATATATCCATATCAAGCCCCTAACACCAATGTTTCCTGCCACCACAACAAAATTGAATGTATAAGATGTTTTAGGCCTTAGCAGTCCTATTTTATCATTTATCCTATGAGATGGATGCTGTTTTGATATTTAAGATTTTCTGTGATGTTGGAATCCGGTGGCGGATGTGGGCTGGAGCCAGGTTGCCACATTGACAGCAAGTCATTGATACTAATATTTTGCAGAATTTGGGATGCACATTAAGCTCAATTCCAGGCAGATATTGGGATTATCTCTCAGCACGAGATTAGTGATGCCACACTAGAAGCTTGCCTGACCATAGGGCACTAATTTAGGGAAAAATAAACTATTTGACCAAAACAAGTTACATAAGATTCAACTTAGAGAATATCATCCTACCAAGAAAATTTGAGTTCAACCAAAAAAAAAGGTTATATAACATTATATATGCATCAGAAATTACAAAAACACAAACAGGAAATAAAGATATCCAATAACTGTTTTGGTTTTCAAAACTTGAAATTTCTTCTTTTAATTTAAATTTTTTTTGCTAGTTTTCCTTTTCAATTCTAATTTTAATTTTCAAAGAAAACTAGTAATAAGGTCAGAAGCACAGGATTAGTCCAATCACAGAAGATGATATCAACCATAAAACAAATCAGACTAGAGAGTTGTACAGTAAAAGAAGAACGCACAGGGTTGAAGAAACAGAGCAGAAACACAAGAGAGAGAAGGAAAAAGTGATTCAGTTGAAACAACAAACATAAGCCAAGAAATAAGCCACAAAAGAAATAAAAAATAGCANTATTTAAATTTATTTTTGAACAAAAAATAATAATAAATTAATAATTTCTTAATATAAAACGATAATAATGAAGATAATGACATTCTAAAAGATAATCAATTTCATATAAAACTTAAATCGAGATTATATAATAATAATTCATTTAATAGAATGTGTCTACTATTTATTGATTGTACACATAACTAACAAAGCAATTGCCTTAAATTTCATGTTTCTTGTCTCTTTTGCTAAGCAAGGAATAGCAAAGGAAATGTTGGCTCTTTTAAGCTTTCCGCAGTTAATCAATTCATAACACAACAATGACATTTAACTTCGATGCTAAAATGTCTTATAATTTGAACATTTTCTCTAAAATTTAATGAGGACGGCAGAAGTTATCAAAGTCGGTCTATGATTCCAAACTTATAATTTAAAAATATTGCATGAGAGAAGTTTAATATGTATGCAATCTTATTCTTCTATTATAAAGAGATTATTATCGAGATTTAAGTCCCTAACATTCAGTTTACAGTTGAACAATCTTATCATTATATCAAACCCACCTTATATGTTTTATGAATAGATCACAATCGGCTTTATACGTATTCTTCTTTGTATATGATAGCAGTTGAAACATTTACCGTGAATGGCATAATTACCGTGATTATTTGCTTTGTCTAAATGCGAGCATTAAGGTCACAAAACCTTATTTTCAAGTAGTTTTATGTAAACAAGAGGGTGGATTGAATTTGAAACTTCCAAGCACTAATTACAAACATCTCGGATTAATAAAATACCACATATTCTAAGGAATTTGTTTTTTTCTTTTTTATAATTAAGAATATGTATTAATCTTGAAAATATTGTATCAATGGCTAGTTAATTAAGGATTTTTTTTATAATTATATTGAAAAATACAATTAAGCGATAATTTCCCCCTTAAAACAAAATAATAAAAAAAAGTATCTGACATCGAAAGAATGATACAAAAATTGGGAGTCGCATATTTGCTCAAATAGAATAACAATGTGCTGGTTGTTTGCCAAAATCTGCAGGAGCTCTCTCATAATGGGTTGTCCCAATTCCAAAGGCACGAATATTGTCCCAATTCAACTGCGATGCAGAGAATTTTCAATTAAGAAAACCCCAATTGGGTTCAATAATGGCCTCGGAAGTTACGGGAGCATTGTCCAAAAGTGCTTGTTGCGTGCTCTTCAGATGGAACAGATAATGGCAGCAAGAGCGGATCAGAAAGTAAGGCCGACGAAATTCTTACCATTTCTAGGGTAGACTGTGCAAACAACTCTTCTGTTCCAAATCCCGCAAGGCCAAGAACAACCACCTTTAACCGCACGTTGTCCCAAATACGATTCCTGACAAAACATTTAAGGAAGGACTGATAAAAAAGTGTCACAGAAGACACGTAAAGAGGATTGATTGATGAAGTGGAGAAAAGGACCTGATCTATCTTTTGAGGAGGTATGAATCACTTTCAACATCTTCTAACTATCTGCGTTTGATTTTTAGAAGTTACCACCCAATCATCACTAGAAATCGACCTTCCCCGCAGAGGAAACGCCTCCGAAGTTTAATTATCAGTTATAAACCTCTTAAGCACATGGATTACTTTATATCATAAAAGGGGAGCCGAAGAGAGACATATGATGGAGAAAGCTACCCACTTACAGCAAAAATATGGCCCAAACCAGGTCAAACAATTAATGAAAGAGAGTCGTCTGAGAAGCAACTCTTGCGACAGCGTGCGTGATTCCCGGCCAACTTAAGAAAAATGAAGTGGGTCACTCTCGATCATATCAAGAAATGCTAATATTAGGAATTCTAAACTGAAATGTCCTAGACATCTTAATTACATATATTCTAAAGCTCATTTAATTTGTATTAAGAAATGACATAATGAGAGAGAGACATGTTATATAACTTGGCATTTTAAAGGAGCAAAAGTATCGTGTTCCTTAGAGGAGAATTAACGAAAGTATCAACATAGAGCAACTGAAAAATCACAAGAAGTATGTCGACATCTATGCCCGAAGGAATAGCCAAAAACAACATCCGAAAGAACATACGGCAACATTTATTAATGATGAAGTTTAATACTGTTGGGTAGCTGTGGGGGTCTATCATGTACCATCTATGGCAGGTGGTGACTGTTTATTTAACATGAGCGGGACAGTCATTATTTAGAGTGACATTAAGAGATCCTGTAATAGGTACAGAAGCACTTGCGCATAGAAATGTTTCCCTCAATGTCTGCTTTTGCTTTGTTTTCTTTTAGACCCCCCCCCCCTCCCCTCCTCGGCGTGCCCTTCACCATTGCTTTAAGGCCACTGGAATGGTTAGATAGTCGTCTATTTTCAAGACCTGTTTGCACCATTGTTTGAAGGCCATTGGCATGGTTAGATAGTTGTCTATTTTCAAGACCTGTTTGTAGGTTGTCTTCCATTATGATTGTACAGACAATTCTTTATTCAATATAGCTACTTAATAATAATAAAAAAAATAACGTCGGGTGAGTTCCAAAAATTGAAACTAGTATGCCAACCCCCCCCCCCCCCACCATTTTTTTCATAGCATCTCTTTAACATTGCAATAATCTCATCCTAATGTCTATACCTCACAGCAGGGCTAAAACCCTTATTGCAGTTCAAATGCGATGTGGCTTGATATTTGAAAATGATAATGCAAAATCACCGAGATTTTGCTACTCGGGTTTCACTGTTCTGCTCGTTGTCTACCCCACGTGCGTGTTGCCCCCGATGTTCTGAAGTCTTGATCTGCATTAACTCTTTATTTATACATTTACTTACCAGAAAAGAAAAAACAAAGCCAGTCACAAAAATCGCACAGCCTTAAGCCTAGCATTGTAGAATAACATATAATCAAGCACAATATATTTGACAGATTTTTCCTCATCACAAAATTACTGCTAAAATAAAAATTAATAGAGACCTCATTTGAAAGCATAAGACATGGACAAAATAAAACAGTTCAACATCAAAATCCACTACGCTCAGGAACCCAAAATATCAGGAAAAGGAACGTCCAGATGTTGCTGGGAGCACAATGAACAAACCTTATCGTGCTATGGTGGCTGAAAAACTGTGTTTTCTAAATTAGCGAGCACCCCAGTTCAGACTAACCATACGAGCGGAAGAATCCATCTTCATTGATGAACCAGACTGATAAGAGCTCCTTGCATGGACACCTGTTGTTCCTCTCACTTGGCTGCTTCTTTCTCTTGAATATCCTCCAGGAGTCGACGGCCTTGCACCACTGACATACCCTGAACGACCAGTGGTGGTGGTGCCTTGCCTCGCCTGAGAGAAAGTCATATTGTCCTGCCACCTACCAGCAGCACCGGTTGTGACAGCAGCAGCATAGTCGGGGCCATCTCGTCGCCGAAGAGGCAAACCATCCAATCCACCACCCATCCTTGCTTCCATGGCTCTCTCGTTACTTTCAGCAAGGATAGATAACTTGTCCGTCAGCTGGAAGGCCAGAGCATGTAGCCTTTTCTGCTCGACTTCATGGAAGACAATGCAACTCGTGGGCTGGTCCCAGCTGGCATGCAGCTCTTCTGTGATCATCATCTTGCTGACAATGCTGTGTGTCTGAGACTCTGAGAGGTCAAACATTTTAGAGAGCTGGTCCAAGCTCAGAGAAGTGTATGACGAGGCATAGGTGAACAAGTAGGTTCTTAGAGCCTCTGCTTTGATCTTGGCCTTGAGCATTTCAAAAACACACTCTTGGTTCTTAAGGAGCTTCCAGACTTGCAGCGACCTGATGACATCAAAAGCCTTCAAAAAGTCTCCCTGGCTAAGGGCCCTTGTAGCAGCCATCACATGGTCCCTAACATTTTCAGGGGGACCTGTCATCGTCTGCCTCTCACTTACCTCAAGCAGCTTTCGAAAGGTCTTACTAATGACCCTGTGCTTCGCGTCAAGGGTGTTGGCAGCCATGTTGGGCACCTCCAACAGCATGGCACATGTCAAGTGGACCGCCTCCAACAGCTCAAGATTAATGTGCATGTGGTATGGCATCTGGCGCCTACGTTCTAATCTCTCCTGATAAAAGCAGATGATTACTAACAAATAAGTTCTTGAAATGAGATTTTAAGGACAAAACAACGAAAGATAAATGCAAACTCTGCACAGCCCCAAAAAAAAAGAAATAAAAAGGATAAAAAATGACACCGTCTTGCATGATTTTGTAATTCACGACACGCATATTTATAGTACCAATAAATAGCTGCTTCACAGGGAATGCAAGATGCCATACAGCTTTTATAGAAAAAATTGTGAGAGGTTTTGCTATGGTGAAAATTATATTACAACACTACAGAATTAGAAATAGTGAAGAATGCAAACAGTCAAGAGAATGAAAAAATTGACATAGAAGACTTAAAATCATCAAAATAAAAACAAAAAAACAGAAAGAAGAAATTCTTTTCTTGACATAAGAAGCTCGGACAATATATAATTCAATGTTTTTTTTTTTTTTTGTCTTAAATAAGCAAGAACCAACTAGTGAAAACTACTTAGAGCGGTCAGGATAAGTATATTTTCGTGTCAGGATAAGTTGTATGTTGAGAAGGGAGTGAAAAAGATCATATATGCTAGTCTTTCAACTTCAGAAGATTACTGATTGGACCAGGTAGAATACCAAAAAATTCATAGTTCCATTGATGTAATATACTCATTGCTTTATACATGCTTAGAAACAACATAATCATGCACAATGAGAACAAACAAAATTTTTCATTTTTCTTATGAAACACACTAGATCTAAGATAATAATGCCTAGAAAACACATTTTATTTGTTCCCTAATACGCTAAAAGCTTCCAACAAAAACACAGTTACGTGTTTTAGCTTTCTTTTTTAGGATGAGAGCTTTGACCACAATCACCTGTTCCTCATTTTCTTCCTTTGTTTGGAATTGAAATAAATCTTCGTGTTGAAACCCTCTCCAAATTTTTTTTCCTTTTGTCCAAATTCTTACAAATCTTCATGTTCTCAGCAGAAATTTGGGCCTCCGTTATAGATACTTATTGTGTTTCAAGAAACCCAAATCCAACAATCATTTGCTAAAAAGTCAACCGAATATTAATCCAACTGGCCATGTTTTGTGGTGGGCAGTGGTCAAGGTCTTGCTGTGCAGGCATGGCTTTGCTGGCAACAGCAAGGAACCAAGGATACAACACTATTGAAGACAAATGGGAATGGGGAAATGGTAGGTGCAGGAATGGGGATGTATTCAATGCTGGTGGAGTTTCATTCAGTTATTTTTCAGAATTTTTTAATTGATAAAATGTAAGCCATCCAATATTAATCAAATGCAAACCCCTTAAGTTTCATCAGTTTTCTTTTACATTTCCCCTTGCTTTCCTTTACGTTTCAATATCTGAACCAAAAAAGGTTTCAATAGTCCCAGTATAAATTACCATCTACAGGCCTTTTCCACCATTCCAACAAGAATACACATGAAATAAGAGACACACTGTCGTAGGGTCATTACCATAAAATATTAGATGGCATCAATACATTTTTGTGCCTAACCAATGCTGTCAAAAGAGCAAGGCACACAAAGGCGCAAAGGTCCCCAAACCATAGGCACAGTGCACACCTAAGTGAAGTGAGGCTTACATCTGTGAAACATCTACATATATACAGGACGTTTTCACAAAGATAAAGATATTAGTTATAGATTCTTAGTTCAACCAGTTACATAAAGATAGCCATTAATAAGCATAGTTTACTACGAAGACATAAGAATTACATAATTTATGATAATTGCAACTCAAAAAAGGGGTGTGCCCATAATGAAAATATCAATCGATACACCATATATCAGCCAATATATATCGATATCAAGTCCCTGACACTGATGTTTCATAACACCACAGCAATATTGAATGTATAAGATGTTTTAGGCCTTAGCAGTCCTATTTTATCATTTATGCTATCAGATGGATGCTGTTTTGATATATATAATTTTCTGTTAGGTCAAATCTAGTGGCAGTTGTGGGCCAACTCCGGATGCCACACTGACAGCAAGTCATTGATACTAATATTTTGCAGAATTTGGGATGCACATTAAGCTCAATTCTAGGCAGATATTGGGTTTACCCCTCAGCGTGAGATTAGTGACGTCACACTAGATGGTTGCCTGACCATAACGCACTAATTTACGGGAAAATAAACTATTTGACCAAAAAAAGTTACGTAAGACTCAAATTAGAGAATGTCATCCTACCATAAAAACTTTAGTTCAACAAAAAAACAGTTATATAGCATTATATATGCATCAGAATTACAAAAATACAAACAGGAAATAAAGATATCCAATAACTGTTTTGGTTTTCAAAACTCGAAATTTCTTCTTTTATTTTAAATTTTTTTGCTAGTTTTCTTTTTTAATTTTAACTTTAATTTTCACAGAAAAACTAGTAATAAGATCAGAAGCACAGGATTAGTCCAATCACAGCAGATGATATCAACCTTAAAACAAATCAGACTAGAGAGTTGTACAGCAAACAAGAAAGCACAGGGAAGAAGAAATAGAGCAGAAACACAAGAAAGAGAAGGAAAAAGTAATTCAGTTGGAACAACAAACATTAAGCAAGAAATAAGCCACAAAAGAAACAAAAAATAGCATAGAGATAAACGGGGACAGAAATACAATGAGAGAGAGATCAAACCATATCAAAAGCACCAGTTGGTCTTCCATTGGCTGCTGCTTCTCTCTCTCTCTCTCTCTCTCTCTCTATATATATATATATATTGGGAGTTTGGGATAAAAAATAATGAATAACAGCCCAAAGATGTCCTCATAAAATAAAACCCACACAGTGATGTAGCCTAATGCCTCTTTTTTCTCATAAAATTCTTTAGGCACTACAGGTGCCTTCCTTGAGGCACTTGCCTGGGCAGAGCCCAGGTATTCACTGAATTACAGTGGTAAGGCTGAAAACACTGATCTTCCCCATAACAAGAAATTCAAGAAGCCTCGTGCACTAAGTCTTCCCTTTATTGAGGTCTTTTGGCAGGTGGATTTTGATGGAACTTTATATGCAGTGACAACCACAAGATATTAATAGTAATGCCGGTGAAGGATTGCAGCCTGTGGCTCATGTGCTGTAGCTATCATAGGAATCTTTAAGAGGAATGGTAAGGCTTGGGCTGTGGTAGGGAGAAAATGACCACTCAGTAGGGAAGGGGGAAGATGTGCACGTCTGCTATTTTACCTTCTATTATGATGATGAAAAAGTCCAGCTTTGTTTTTTCAGACAGAAATCTTAGTTAGGCTTACTGCCAATGTCTTCTGGTCATTAATGGACAATAGGAGCAGCTAACGTCAGCACCAAGGAAAAAGAAGATTTTCAACCCTGAGGTTCACCTTACTATTCAGCAAATTCAAAGTACCGGTCGCATAATTTTCTAAAAGTCAGGTCACATGTCCGTGGTTTATCAACCAAAAACTGGAAAAAAATTTAAAGGTAAGGACCATCCAAATGTTGCCTAGCAGCTTGCTTATCTATAGGCAGAGCATATAGTGTCGCATCTGGGCACATGTCCTTTGTAATTCCTGCGGTCAGGAAAGATATATAATGCATTCCATTAACCAAAAAGGATAGCCCAATGCTCCTACATCATCCAGACGGGGAAGGAATGGATACATGCAGCCTCATCCCATTGCAAAGAGGTGGTTTTTGTGGTCTGAACTCTAACACCTAAATCACAATGAAACAACTTTACCATTGTGTCAAGTCAACCTCCAATCACCATCACAATGCTCAAAAGAAATAGAAGATTATCAGTCAGCCTTACTGAGCATTATGAAATGAGGACACTAAAATACCTGTTCAGGGGTCTTCTCATAATATCGGCTATGTGAGACACCTTGTGCAAGTAATTCCCTCACCCTTCCGGCAGAATATAGTTCAGATAGGCAATTGTGTCCTTCAGTGATCAGTCCATTCCTAAAAGCACACAGTCCAAGCTGTGCCATGGCCCTGTTGAACAATATCTGTGTTGAGACATCCATGATTTGAATGTTATCTTGCAAGTGACTCATTAAAAGCAAGTCACGAGCTGTTGAGAACTCATCCATAAGGGCGTGATGATATATATCACATAACATGGCACGGGCCTTTGTTCGCTCATCTCCATGCTGGTATATGAGGGAAACTAAGTCATCCATCAATACCCTACTGCTCGATGGGAAGGTGGGTTTCCGAGGCACCAGCTCAGGGGTAACAACAAATGCAGGTGGCCCCCTTCCTTCATCCATCACTTTGGACACTTCCCCTTCTGTTTCTCCACCATTTATTTCTTCTGTCTGCTCAGCCAACTTTCTCATTGCATCATAAACCTCTTGTGGCTTGTAGTATATAAGTTCAACACGTTTCAGGGCCACTTTTGCAGCAGCCTTCATATTTTCAGTTTTTTCTAAATAATCTTGGACATTTTGAGCAAGAACCAAAAACATAGGTTCATCTCTAAGCCTTTCGACATAATCGCGAGTATGAGGATCAATGCACTGCAAACTTTTGAAAAATTCAACGTCCATTCTCTCAAGGAAGGCAACCAAGTTTCCCCAAACTCTTATTGTCCCTTTGTAGTCCATACCCTTCTGTGTTTCATTTTCTTCAGGCTCTACTGTATCATCTACTATAATGTTTGGATATTGATTGAGTATATCAAGAATGATAAGCATATTTTTCACACATTTCATCCATACATTAATTGGCATGTGCCCAGTAAGACTAGGATTTATGTCAAACTGAGCAGAGACAACACTAAAAAGGATCTCAAGCTTCTGCGCTGGAGTCTTGGCAACCCTTGTCAAGAAAGTAAGTTGCTCAACAAGTTCAACTCTCCCAGTTCCTTTCCGACCACGTGAAGCTACAATTTCTTTCAGCTTCTTGTTGACCGTATCCCAAGTGATCTCACTAGGATCTTTCTTGAATTCTCTTTCCATGAGCTTATCTTTTTTGCTCATCTTCTTCTGCCAATCATCACCTTGCTCATCAACACTATGATCTCCATCGACCTCCTCATTTTCCTCCTCAGATTCTGAACCAGCTACAATCTTGGATGGATCCTCTAAAAACTCTGAATCTGAGTCTTCATCCTCCTCTAGCTCCTCATCCTCATCCCCATCATCCTCACTCTCAGGGTTCTCCCTGTATTTGATGATTAAATCTTCATATTGCTTATTGTTCTTCTTCAGCTTCTGTTTCATAGAATTCAACGCCCTAGCATTGCTACTGCTCATCTTTTTCTTAGCATCTTTGTTTGACAAAGCTTGACTCAAAAAGTCCTCCAACATCACAAGAGCTTTTATGTAAAGGGCAGGAACCTTATCCGACTCCGTGACTCTCATAACTTTCTCAAGCTGCTTATTCATCTTGTCAAAACTTTCTTGCAGGCTAACCCAATCATTGATTTTCATAGCATTCTTCATCTGCTCAACCGTGGCAGACATCTCCTCAAAACGCTTATCTTTGGCGGACCTGACAACACGCTTTTGAGCATCGGAGTCATCACTATCGCTCGCATTTCCTTGCAAGTATCTGCTTCCAGCAGCTGCAGCAACTGACTCGCCAGCTACACCACCATTCTCATCTTCATTTTCATAATCACCCCCCTCTTCCTCAGTGTCACTATCACCCTGTCAAAACCACAAACAAGATCCATCGTTTTTCAAAGAATAAGAATAATAATTGATAATGGTATTGATTACATAGTGTAAATTGAATCTATGGTAAGATCACCCAATAGGAAGTTTTCAAATTTGGACTTAAACAATAACAGCTCAAAATACTAAAAATAATGCAAACCTGAGTCCAGAACCTTGATGCCATTATCTTGTGAATAATTAGTCAGTCTTAAAAAATTTCTCCAAATCTATAACAAAGCAACAGATAATCAGTAATGCAGCAAAACCCCATGATCTACTATAAGAGGTTAAAACATATTTTTTTATAGAAGGAATTTGTAATAGGGCAACAGTTACAATGTAGTACTTGAAAGGGGATAACTATTATCAATGCATGATTTTTGAATGCAAGTAATAAAAGTTGTTAACCCTTAGGACTTCAAAAGTAACTCAATCCATTGCATTATAACGACCACTATCTTCTTTTAATTCTCATTGGAGAAATTGAAGCGTAATTGATCCATGAACTGTAATAACAAATCACAGTATATGCAAATATAAGGAATAAAGCCTTTTATTCAACAGCTCAGCAAAATACAACATATACAACAGAACTGGAGAATCGAGATGCTGCATATACAGCAATCTGGAACAAACAGAATTGATCCATATGGTGTATACAGCATATACAGCAAATTTGTGTTCCCAGTTTGGAACAAACAGAAATCTGGAAACATAAAAAGCAATTTGGAACAAACACAAACATTTCCAGTTTGTTCCAATTTGGAACAAACTGGAAATCTGGAACAGCAAAACAGAAACATATAAAAACAAATAAAAGCAAATACATTGCACTGGAAACAGCTACATATACAAGACATATATATTTCAAATGAATTGGAAAGACAGAAACAGCAAAGACAGCAAAATATGGAGCTATATATGCAGAGGCAACGTGCAGAAAGACAGAAACAGCAAAATTTCTTTCCAGATACAACGCATACAACATATGCAGCTACATATAATTTTTGGCATTAAAAATATGGAACGAATTGGAAATCTGGACGCGAAAATGCTGGAAACGGATATGCTGAAGAACTGAACATATGTAAACAGAGGCACTGGAAGCACAGCATAATCTGGAAACGAATATGCTGAAGGGTCCAACATATGTAAACAGAGGCACAGGAAACAAAAACATGAATCTGGAAACGAATTAGGGCTGGAAACGATTTTCAGACTATAAACAGAAACATAAACAGAGGCAATTTTCAAGAACTAGGGTTGCGCACACCCAAGAAAATCGAAACTCACGAATTGAAATGGGGTTTCGCACATCCCAAATACAAATTTATTGAAAAATTTCTCATAAATCTGTAACCGAAGACGGCGAAATCAAACTAGGGTTTGGCCCATCTGGACAGAAGTGAAATTCTCGAACTACAACAAATTTCTTACCTTTCGCAGATTTATTGAGAACAGTGGAACTAGAAAGAGAAAATGCAGCGAAGGAGAACGGTGGAAGCAGCAAGGGAGAACAGCGAGGGAGAACAGCGAAGGAGAACGGTGTAAGCAGCGAGGGAGAACAGCGACGAGAACAGAGAGCGAAGAGAGAGAATGAGGCGAACAGAAGCAAAAGTGCGAATAAAAATGATAAGGGCATTTTCGGTATATTATCCAATTGGTCTTCCATTGGCTGCTGCTTCTCTCTCTCTCTCTCTCTCTCTATATATATATATATATTTTTTTTTTGTTTTAAGTAAAACATATATTGGGAGTTTGGGATAAAAAATAATGAATAACAGCCCAAAAATGCCCTCATAAGATAAAACCCACACAGCGATGTAGCCTAATGCCTCTTTTTCCTCATAACATTCTTTAGGCACTACAGGTGGCTTCCTCGAGGCACTTGTCTTGGCAGAGCCCAGGTATTCACTGAATTACAGTGGTAAGGCTGCAAAAACTGATCTTCCCCATAACAAGAAATTCAAGAAGTCTCGTGCACTAAGTCATCCCCCTGCTGAGGACTTTTGGCAGGTGGATTTTGATGAAACTTTATATGCAGTGACAGGCACAAGATATTAATAGTAATGCCGGTGAAGGATTGTGGCCTGTGGCTCATGTGCTGTAGCTAGCATAGGAATCTTTAAGTGGCATGTTGTGGCTTTGGCTGTGGTGAGGAGAAAATGACCACTCCGTAGGGAAGGGGGAAGATGTGCATGTCTGCTATTTTACCTTTTATTATGAAGATAAAAAAATCCAGCTTTGTTTTTGTGGACAGAAATCTTAGTTAGGCTTACTGCCAATGTCTTCTGGTCATTAATGGACAATGAGAGCAGCAAACGTGAGCACCAAGTAAAAAGCAAAATTTCAACCCTGAGGATCACTTTAGTATTCTGCAGATTCAAAGTATCGGGCAAATAATATTCTAAGAGTCAGGTCACATGTCCATGGTTTATCAACCAAAAACTGGAAAAAAATAAATAAATAATAAGGACCATCCAAATGTTGCCTAGGTGCTTGCTTATCTATAGGCAGAGCATATAGTGTCGCATCTAGGCACATGTCCTACGTAATTCCTGCAGTCAGGAAAAATATAATGCATACCATTAACCAAAAAGGGTAGCCCAATGCTCAATGCTCCTATATCATCTAGACGGGGAAGGAATGGATACATATAGCCTTATCCCTACATTGCAAAGAGGTGGTTTTTGTGGTCTGAACTCCAACTCCCAAATCACAATGAAACGACCTTACCGTTGTGTCAAATCGACCTCCAATCACCATCACAATGCTCAAAAGAAATGGAAGATTATCAACCAGTATTACTGAGCATTATGAAATAAGAACACTAAAAATACCTGTTCAGGGGTCTTTTCATAATATCGGCTATGTGAGACACCTTGTGCAAGTAATTCCCTCACCCTTCCAGCAGAATATAGTTCAGAAAGGCAATTGTGTCCTTCAGTGATCAGTCCAATCCTAAAAGCACACAATCCAAGCTGTGCCATAGCCCTGTTGAACAATATCTGTGTAGAGATATCCATGATTTGAATAGTATCTTGCAAGTGACTCATTAAAAGCAAGTCACGAGCCATAGAGAACTCATCCATGAGGGCATGATGATATATATCACATAACATGGCACGGGCCTTTGTTCGCTCATCACCGTACTGGTATATGAGGGAAACTAAGTCATCCATCAATACCCTACTGCTCGATGGGAACGTGGGTTTCCGAGGCACCAGCTCGGGGGTAACAACAAATGCAGGTGGACCCCTTCCTTCATCCGCCACTTTGGACATTTCCCCTTCTGTTTCTCCACCATTTATTTCTTCCGTCTGCTCAGCCAACTTTCTCATTGCATCATAAACCTCTTGTGGCTTGTAGTATATAAGTTCAACACGTTTCAGGGCCACTTTTGCAGCAGCCTTCATATTTTCAGTTTTTTCTAAATAATCCTGGACATTTTGAGCAAGAACCAAAAACATAGGTTCATCTCTAAGCCTTTCAACATAATCTCGAGTATGAGGATCAATGCACTGCAAACTTTTGAAAAATTCAACGTCCATTCTCTCAAGGAAGGCAACCAAGTTTCCCCAAACTCGTATTGCCCCTTTGTAGTCCATACCCTTCTGTGTTTCATTTTCTTCAGGCTCTACAGTGTCATCTACTATAACGTTTGGATATTGATTGAGTATATCAAGAATGATAAGCATGTTTTTCACACATTTCATCCATACATTAATTGGCATGTGCCCAGTAAGACTGGGATTTATGTCAAACTGAGCAGAGACAACACTAAAAAGGATCTCAAGCTTCTGTGCTGGAGTCTTGGCAACCCTTGTCAAGAAAGTAAGTTGCTCAACTAGTTCAACTCTCCCAGTTCCTTTCCGACCACGTGAAGCTACAATTTCTTTCAGCTTCTTGTTGACCGTATCCCAAGTGATCTCACTAGGATCTTTCTTGAATTCTCTTTCCATGAGCTTATCTTTTTTGCTCATCTTCTTCTGCCAATTATCACCTTGCTCATCAACACTACGATCTCCATCAACCTCCTCATTTTCCTCCTCAGATTCTGAATCAGCTACAATCTTGGATGGATCCTCTAAAAACTCTGAATCTGAGTCTTCATCCTCCTCTAGCTCCTCAACCTCATCCCCATCGTCCTCACTCTCGGGGTTCTCCCTGTATTTGATGATTAAATCATCATATTGCTTATTGTTCTTCTTCAGCTTCTGTTTCATAGAATTCAACGCCTTTGCATTGCTACTGCTCATCTTTTTCTTAGCATCTTTGTTTGACAAAGCTTGACTCAGAAAGTCCTCCAACATCACAAGAGCTTTAATGTAAAGGGCAGGAACCTTATCCAACTCTGTGACTCTCATAACTTTCTCCAGCTGCTTATTCATCTTGTCAAAACTTTCTTGCAGGCTAACCCAGTCATTGATTTTCATAGCATTCTTCATCTGCTCAACAGTGGCAGACATCTCCTCAAAACGCTTATCTTTGGCGGACCTGACAACACGCTTTTGAGCATCAGAGTCATCACTATCACTGGCATTTCCTTGCAAGTATCTGCTTCCAGCAGCTGCAGCAACTGACTCGCCAGCCACACCACCATTCTCATCTTCATTTTCATAATCACCCCCCTCTTCCTCAGTGTCACTATCACCCTGTCAAAACCACAAACAAGATCCATCGTTTTTCGAAGAATAAGAACAATAATTGACAATGGTATAGATTACATAGTGAAAATTGAATCGATTGTAAGACCACCCAATAGGAAGTTTTCAAGTTTGGACCCAAACAATTACAGCTCAAAATACTAAAAATAATGCAAACCTGAGTCCAGAACCTTGACGCCATTATCTCGTGAACAATTAGTCAGTCTTAAAAAATTTCTCCAAATCTATAACAAAGCAACAAATAATCAGTAAAGCAGCAAAACCACATGATCTACAATAAGAGGTTAAAATTTATTTTTTTTATAGCAGAAAATTCATTCAAGACAAGTGGAATTTCTAATAGGGCAGCAGTAACAGTGTAGTACTTGAAAGGGGATAACTATTATCAATGCATGATTTTTGGATGCGAGTAATTAAAGTCGTTAACCCTCAGCACTTCAAAAGTCTAGTGCAATCATAACATGCCAATGTGAGAGAGAGGAATAACCAGTCATCACCTAACACCGCCAATTTCCATCGACCAAACATGGCGCACTTCACAAGGCTCCCACATCATGAGTTTTAAGAAGAAAAATATATACACAACCTTATCCTTGTAATGCAAAAAGGTAGTTTCTGAGGTTTGAAACCTCAACCTCCAAATCACAATGGACCAATATGCGATATGAGCCTACATAATCCCACAAGAGTGTGCCCTTATCCTAGCTGTAGTGTTGTTCATTGTCTTCAAAGTTCTAGTTTTAAGTCTACCTTAGTCTTTCTAGAAACGATTAAATGAAACCAAAAGGTATTCAGTTTCTTCAGTTGATTTCATTTCTAGTTCTCCTATAATCGTCTTCACGATCAACTAATGGGAAGCCATTCAATTTTTTCCAATCTCCAGAATCCACTCATACCATTTTCAAATTTGCAAATAGGGAATTTTGCAACTATGGTGCAAGAATGGTCGAATTCTTATGGTCAAGATCAGGTAGGCAATACTATTGGCGACTTTAATTTGCTTAAATCATGAAAATGGTTTGAATATGGAGATAATGGTGAATTTGATTTAAAAGAATCAAGGGAGAGAGATGGCATGGTGAGGTCATGGTGCTTTAGTATGGCTAATAGTTATAATGATTGCAACTAATGGTTGTACTAGTGACTGTAAGGACACGGGTTGCAGAATATTCTGGCTTTGGCAGTTAATAGTACACTCGTGATGCTGATTGTCAACCTAGGCGGAGATCAGACGGAATGGGAAGAAAGCAAGCCGGAAAAAGGGGAAGAGAGGGGTTTGAATCTGAAACAGCATCCCTATGTTACCCTTTCTCTAGGTAAAGGTTTAATGTCAAGGATGGCAATGCAGCTCACCGATCCAGCCACCACCATACATCCCAAAACCAAACCTATTACATCCTCACCCAGGATTACACCTCTGATCAAAGAACAGATTCGATCCCTGACTCATATTCTCTTTCCACTATCAAACTCACTCCCACTGAGGAACTGGTGCCATGTCCATAAACCACGTTGCTTTGGTTTCCACAATTGGATTATGCCGCAACACTGTTAGATCTGTTTCAACTTGTGTGAAAGAGACAACACAAGGAAAAAATACATTACCAATTCTCAATTCTTTTGGTTTCCTATTCATCTTTGATTGTGATTTGAAAGAGATTTCATTTGGAAGAAAGAAATTAACATTATAAAGAACCAATGTTTTATAACAACTATCCCATGTTTCTATCACCAAATAATATGAAACTTTTTGGGATGGGTTTAGTGAAGGATATTGGTTTCTACATAAAAAAGATAAATTTCATAAAACAAGTCGGAAGCAGAATTGCTTCCACAGGAAAAAAAAAAATTAACATCTAAATGCATTCTGAAAGATGGGGACAATCATAAAGAAAATTCATACTTCAATTTATCTTTTATCTAATGCACTTCTATATCACAGAATAAAAGCGAAGTCAAACAGGCTGTGGGTTGCACGGGTTCAGGTTTTGGTGTGTCGAATTTGGTTCACTTCTGCTAATTCAACCATGTGTCGAATTTGGGTCACTTCTGCTAGTTCAACCACATGCTTGCAGCTCCTTTGGCAGGCATACACAATGGCAAGTGACTGGCAGTTGGTTCATTTTTTGGCATACAATGGATTATTTCATGATCTCACTGAAAAACTAACTGTGAATCTGTCACTAACAACTCTAAGGTCGAGTGTGAGCTTCAACCAGAACAGTACTTAGTTAATTTCCTATCCCAATGTAGTATATATGAAAAACAATAAACAAAAAACCTGTAAAATTGAATGGAGATAACGTACATATCTTTTCTTTTCGCTCATTCCAACAAAACACCTCCACAAAACACAAGTATGACCAATCTGCTGCTATGGTTCGTGCTTTTATGCCATGCACCGTCTCACCTTCTTTCCTTTTCTCCCACACCCATTTAATTGCATATGCCCTGGGTTCTCTCCATCGCTATGATTAATCTCCAAGTGAACCACATTTCCCGCTCTGCGCTATACAATCGCTAATCAAGGGTTTTGCTTCGTTTTTCCATGAATCGAGTAACAAACCAATTAAAATACACCATATTCGCATTTAAATACAAGTCTCTGTTGATTTAGGTTTATTAGCTTGACAATGGCCATCCATCTAAGGAAAAATTTAAAAATATTGGGACAATCAAAGAAAGAGAAACACTCATCGACTGCATAAAGATGATTGAGACTACTGAAGAAGCAGAAAAACTCACCGGCGGAATGGCATGGGGGCTTGCGGCGGAAGCTAGCTGCGGCGACAAGGAACAGAGAGCCCCGATAGCAATTCGTTCCGGCAATCTCGTGTTAGTAGACCTTAAATATCTTGAAGCAAAGGGTTCATAATTTTTTGTCCCTTTTTCCACTTTATTTATCTCTATAATTTTTTAAATGGTAAGTGTGAAAAATATAATGAAATAAATGTACTTATAGATTCATAAAAAATACTCCAACGCTATAGTTAGATCACCCGCTTTGTTTTTGTTGTATCCCTGAATCTGGGTTATATTACAAGTTAGGAAACTGCTTGATCTTCCGCGTCGGGTTGAACTGGAACCGATTCGGCTCTCGTCTATTCAAATCTGGACCATACGCAAAATAATTAAAAATAAAATGTCAAAGAATTAATGGGACTCATCCCGTATATTATCCAAAGTTCAAATCATAAATCTTTTCAAAAGAATAGAAAGACGAAATGATGTGAGAGATATGCGTGAATGCATATTTTCCGGGGATTGAGTGTAAAGGTGTGCCTTGCCGAGGGGAGTCTTGGAAGTGCGCTTGGTTGGGGGGGAGGCTTAGAGAAATGATTGTGAGGAGTCTCTTTTGGGGCTCTTTTGGGTAGAGAATTGCTCTTCTGTATGCTTGCCCATCCGTCTCCCTTTAATCGTTGGAGTGAAGGGATATTTATAGCATTAGCGGTCGGTTAGATCTATCTAGGAACAATTGCCCTGAACTGTCTGGATGGATAAGGACGTACCAGTTGGCTGTCTAGATGGATATATGACCCGAGAACATATATGCAAGTCAATAATATTCCACAATAATATAAAATTCAATAATGCTTCAATAACAATAAAACCTAACTTGGTTGTGACAAAATCACACATACACAGGATCCCAATCTATCATAACCCACACAAGATTTCATCAAATATAAAT
>JAODPA010064402.1:0-11045 GCA_025585075.1 Nepenthes mirabilis | reverse complement strand
GAATTATTAATTTGCAATGGGAAATGACAGATGTAATGGGTCTGTTTATATATATATATATAATCAATCATGTGTCATTCTCTTTTTCTTAAACCTCTTCGATCATTGTAGCCATTATTTATTAAAAATTAAAATGAAGAAGAAGGATCCGAATATTTTGTATAATAAATAAAAATTGATTAGTGATGTGTATCTGAATTTTACTTTGAACAGATTTAAATTCACTTGATCGTTTGGATCCGATTCCGTTCATCGAGCATGGACCATGCATACCACTACAACAAACAAGAGGTCAAGTGTCGGCGGGATATTACCCCACCGAAAATATTTCGACGCTCAAATTAGCAATAAACATTCGAATTACAAGAAAGTAAATAGAAATGTAAATTGAGATAGAGAGCGAGATTGGGGTTGGTGGGAATGTTTACTTTTAGATGTAAGAGACGTTTTTGTGACTCGTCGAGAGTATAAGTTCCCAACTAAATGTTCGTGGGAAACAAGTGGGAAGTTATGTCCTGAAAGCGTGAAAGTTTAAAAGGACGGATCTCGGAGAGTGGGCGAAATCTCTAAAATCTGAAAGCCTGGGGTGGGATTATTGTAGTAAGCGATTGCTTACTTAGGGATGAGGGTTAGTATGTTCAAGGATTTCTCTGTGGTAGTACTGTGTTCTCTTTTGTTCATCTCTGTCTTTATGTCCCTCCCGAGTGGAGACTCTATGGGGTTATATAGACGGTTGGGAGGGTAACTTTCCTTGGCCAAGAAGGCGCGATCCCTGCATCGTGTTGGGCGGCCTTCCTTAAGTAGGAAGGCTTGAATGGTGCATTTTGCTAGGATCGTTTCCTCTCTGAGTGGGTAACGGCTCTCCAAATTATTTACCTTCCTTCTGTACTTTTGTTATCGTTAGAGTCCATTGTAGGCAGGAAGGGAGAATCTAGCGCCTTCCCCATAGGAAGGACGTCGAATCTGTTGATACCTTCTTTAGAGGATATTGACTTCAAGAAAGGCGTGAAATTAGGGAAGGGGACCGTCGTTTGTCGTGTACGGAAACGTCCGCCAAATTGGGCCTGACCCATATTAGGTTTTATCTTTTCGTGGCCTGCTACTACAGTGCTTCCGGTCAACAGAAATGTTGACCGTCTTGAGGGAGCTCGTTGGCCGCCTAGTTGGCGCTCCATACGATCAACGCTAGCGTTAATCGTCTAAACACGCATCTAGACTTTTCTGAATTTTGGATCATTTTTCTTATTAGGTTTGCCTGCTATGGGCCTACCCATTACTAGCCACCCATGCCGGTGGTCTGGATATTAACCTCCGGCATATTCATAATGGGATGCAATTGTCTTTTGCTGACGGTGACGGAGTCGTTGCCTGTCTGAAGAGGAGCCTCGAGTACTTCTAAAATATTGACCGGATTTGTTGACCTTTTTGAAAAATTTTCGGGCAACTTGGAGAAGGAAGAGTTGGCTATTAGCCACCCTGTCAAAAAAAGTGTGCCACGTGTCTTCATGCGGTATATTCAGAATCCCGGTATTTAATGAGTTGGAGGATCTGATTCGACATCTCCCTTTTGGAAAAACGACACGCGGCGGTAATGATGGCACATGCTTTCGAGACGGTTTTGTATTCATATGGGCCTTTAAATCGCCTGTTCATTTTACTTTGAATTTCCTACGCCTTCCTTTGTTTCTTTGTCTTTCTTAACCCGTAGAAAAGAAAAAAATCCTAATTTTGACCATGGCCTCCATCGCCAAAATCGCCTCCATCCTGAGAGAAAATGACGTAAAGATATTGTACGTGAAGTACAATATCCCACAGGAGATTGCCTTCCGTGTTCCCGGGAAGGACAACAAGGCTTTCCTGCCACCTACAGGTTTTGTGACCGTATACAAAGTCCATTTGAGGAGTGGGCTCCGTCTTCCAATCCCCGATGAGTTAATGTCGATTTTTCAGGCGCTTCAGGTTTCCATTACTCAGTTCCACGCCAACGTCATCAGATATCTGTATTCCCTCTGCATATTCCTCCGTCAACACTCGAGGTTGTTGACGATATTGATGGTTAGGGGGCTCTTCAAGCTTAACCAGGGAGCGGAGTGGGTTTCTTCATCCCATGTGGCGGTCTTAAAATAAGTACCATCATATACGACTCCCTGAAGAACTAGAAGAACCGGTTATTCTTTATTAGTGTGGGTGAGTCCTGGCCCTTGCCCAGGGAGTGGGGCCAGGTGCCTGATGTGTATACGGGTGCGTTTTCGGAGGCTGAGACGATGTCTCTGTCTTGACTGGTCAAGCTCATCATGGATAATCTTAGAGATTTTCGAAGAGACCACTTGGTCCCCATGTTGAGGCCAAGTGGGGGCCTCCCTCTCCCATCCAGAAACTCAAAATCCCACAACTGGAGGTCCAACAGGGGAAGAAGAGGAAAAAAGACTTTATCATTGGCCCTTGCCCGTCTGATGCCAATCCTCCCAGTCCAAGGCAAAAGAGAGCGGCCTCTGTGGCGCCTTCTTCGTCGTCCTCTGGGCCAGACTATCTCTCCGCTGGGCATTCTGCGAGTGTAGGTGCCGCTTCCGGGATTGAAGTAGAGCTAGCTTTAGAGGCCTATGAAGCCAGGTTGAATGTCAGGGCGAGCGGCGGCGTTGTTCTTACACAACTTGCGCCGGCGGGGTTGAATTCAGATCCATCTATCAGAGCGCTTGGACCGCAGGAGCCGTCCGTTGGATCACCTGCTATGGGACTACCGACTGAGCAGCAAAAGTCAATTTTAGAGCCTCCCACTGTTCCCAAGGAGTCAGCCAGGATGGAGGATACTTCAGAGGAACCGTTGGAGGAGTTCTTAGCGGAGGTCGCCGTCAGCCCTACCCACAAGGGCCCTATTCCTTGCTCACCGCCTTTGGTGCCTGGTCCAGGCGCCAGGCCAGACAGGCCAACGCAAACAATTTGGATGGTATAAATTCTATTGCCCACCTTGTTTTTAGGTTTGTCTTTTCTAACTTTTTTTTGTGTGTGTGCAGGCTGATAAGATCTTGGGTGCAGTTGCCAAGGCGCTTAGGTAGAGAGACATGGTGATCTTCGATAGGGACATGAAGATCGTCTGGCTTGATTCTAAGTTGGAGGTTCTAGGGGCGGAGGATCGAGAAGACGCGGCTGCCCTGGAGTCTGTCTTGGCGGCATGGAGGCGGAGAACGAGAGCCTGAAAGAAGAGGTCGCTCATCTGAAGGAGGAAAACGAGCGGGTTAAGGGGCGCCTCGATCAGCTCGCAGGGCAAATGGCTGCCCTGGAGAACGATCTAAGCCTCTGCATTCGTCCTCACGAGGTCGCGGACATGATGCTGTCACGGTTGTGAGAAGAGATCAATAATAGTCGGCGTATTGTGCGGCTAATTGATCCTGACTTCCCTGTGGATCTCATCAACTTGTCAAACCAGTCAACGCAGCGTCGCGATAGCCTCTTGGGGGAGCCATGGGATAGACAGGGGCCACCACCGCCCCCGTAGTTTTTGGTGATGGCAGTTTTTTTCTTTTTGGTTTAATTATGTAAATATATTTTATCATAAACAATAATACGAATAGTTTTGTGCATGTCACATGTTCTTACTTTTTTATAACTACTTTGTGTATTTTGTTTCTTTTGCTGTTCTTGGCGGCCAACTGGGCAGGATTCCTGTGAGTTGGCCGCTTGCATTGTTTTTGGGCGTTCATGGCGTTTTCAAAGGAGTGGAGTCCTTGTATGCGTTTTTTAGGCCGTCACCTATATTAACCCAGCCTAGTATTCGCCTGTGAGTAAAGCTTGATAACGCTGCTCAAGTGCAGACTTGGGCGACCCGCTTTCGTGGAGCTTTTTGCTTCGGTCGACCATCGTTGACTGATCACGCTATCTCCTTGTGAAGGAGATTGTCGCGTGTGCTGTATTAGTTTCCTAAGATTTTTTGATCGCTAATGGGCCACTTGGATGACCAAGGTTTAGATACGACCACTCATTGGCTACCTAGATGACCAGGGTTTATATACGACCACTCATAGGCCGCCTTGATGATCAGGATTTAGATACGACCACTTATGAGCCGCCTGGATGGCCAGAGTTTAGATACGACCACTCATAGGCTGCCTGAATGATCAGGATTTAGATACGACCACTCACGGGCCGCTTAGATGACCAGAGTTTAGTAATGAAATAGTAAAAATCCTCCTGACTTAGGGGCAGCCTAGGTCATTTGAACCTACAATAAGAATCACATACATATATGCACACCAAAGAAACACAACATGCTAAAGGGAATACTTATTTTACTAATTGAATCGTGCACACAAATGATCACATATAATTATGCAGAATATCTACCTGGGTCCCTACTAGAAGAAGCGTTTGAGGTAGATCGTATTCCACGTTCGTGGGATCAACTTTTTATGATGGTTCTGGAGCTTGTATGTCCCGTTTCGTAGGACAACGAAGACTAGAAAAGGCTCTTCCAAATTTGGGAAGAGCTTGTTCTGGCTGGCCACCTTTCCCATGGCCTTGATACTTCGCAAGACCAAGTCTCTGACATTGAACTGCCGCGATTTTACCTTCTTGTTGTAATAGCGGACGATTCGATGTTGGTAGGCCGTTGTCCGCATTCTGGCGGTATCGCAGACTTCTTCTAGCAAGTCTAGGTGTTCCCGAATCTTCTGGGAGTTACCCTACGAGTCAAAGGATTCTACCCTAATACTTAAAAGCCCAATTTTGACCGGGATCATCGCTTCAGTCTCGTAGTAGAGGCTGAAGAGTGTCTCACGAGTTGGCTCCTTGGGAGTTGTCCGATAAGACCAGATGATTGAGGCGAGCTCATCTACCCAAGAGCTTCCTGCGTCCTCCAACTTGGTCTTAAGCCCATGGAGTTGCGTTTGGTTTGTGACCTTCACCTGTCCATTTGCTTGGGGGTATGCCACCGAAGTGTGGACCAGCCTAATTCCAAGGCTGGTTAAATACTTTATGAAGCATTTTCCTGAGAATTGAGTCCCATTGTCGATCACAATGACTTTTAGGACGTCAAATCTGCTGATGATATTCTAGCAAACGAACTCAAGAGCGTTGTGTTCTGTGATCTTGGCCAGCGGAACGGCCTCGACCCACTTTGTGAAGTAGTCGATGCCTGCTATGATGAACTTTTTTTGTCCAATTGCGATAGGAAATGGGCTAAGAATATCGAGCCCCCATTGCGGGAAGGGTTACGGCTCCTGAAGGGATTTCAGCTTGGCGGATGGCTGGTGGCGAAGGTTGCCCTGAAGCTGGCAGTTTTCGCACCTCTTTACAAACTCGAGTGCATCATTTTTCATCGAGGGCCAATAGTAGCCTTACCGTATGATTTTAAATACTAGGTTTTTGCCGCCAACGTGCGATCCGTAAATCCTAAGGTGCACTTCGCTCAAGACGTAGTTCACCTCTTCAGGGGTTAGGCATCAGAGGTACGGAGTCGAGTAGTCACGACGATACAACCGCCGGTCGATTATGGTGTACCAATCAGCCGTTCTCTCTATCCGTCTGGCTTCTTCTGCGTCTTCTGGCAATGTTTCGTCCGCTAGATACCTCAGGTAGGGTGTCATCCAGTTTTTCATCCTAGAGATCTGCATTGCCTCCTGTTTCTCTATATTCGAAGTGTTTAGGAACTCCCTCATGTTTCTTGAATACTGTTCTGAATTTTCGGCCGCCGCTACTCTTGCCAGCTGATCGGCCTTCCAATTTTCAGTTCTGGGAATATGGACTAGAGTTAGCTTGTCGAAGTTGCAGGTGGCCTCCCTTGCCCTGGTCAAGTATTTGGCCATGTGTGGATTGCTTGCCTCGAAGTTTCCATTAACCTAGTTGACGATTAGCTTGGTGTCGCTATAAACTGCCAGTTGTTTGGCAGAGCACTTTTTTGCTAATCTTAACTTGGCTAGTAGGACTTCGTATTCGGTAATATTATTGGTGGCTGGGAAATCGAATCTAAGGAAGTACTTCACCTCAAACCCGTCAGGGGTAGTAAGAACTCCCACACGCACTGCCTGTGTCCGTAGATGATCCATCTACGTGGAGTACCCATTCTGGAGCCTCCACGAGCTGTTCCGCGTTCTCTGAGGGTTGCTCTTCGAGAACCAGGGTCATTGTCTCAATTATGAAGTCGGCCAGAGCCTGTGCCTTTATGGCTGGCCTGGGTCGAAACTCGATATCGAACTCGCCCAATTTGATAACCCACTTTACCAACCATCCAAAAATATCAGGTTTCTGGAAAATATTCTTTAGAGGTTGGTCGGTGAGAATTATGACACGGTATGCCTGAAAATAGGGTCTTAGTTTTCGTGCAGAGAAAATGAGGGCTAAGGCCAACTATTCTGTGCGCAGGTAGCGCGTCTCTTGACCGGTCAGTATTTTGCTCACGTAGTAAATCGGCCATTGGGTATCGGAGTCCTGGCGTACGAGGACGGAGCTGAGAAACACCTCTGACACCGCCAAGTAGAGGTACAGCTCCTCTCTAACCTTAGGCAACGTTAGTAACGGTGGGCTAGCCAGATATTGCTTCAACTCATTAAAGGCCGCCTGGCAATCTGCCGTCTATTAGAACCCGTTTGATTTTGTTCCCCTAAGAGCCTTAAAGAATGGCTGATACTTGTCACTAGACTTCGCTAGAAAGCGGAACAAGGCAGCCAATCGTCCAGTCAGTCGCTCGATATCCTTGATGCTTCGTGAGGGAGCCATGTCCGCAATGGCCTTGATTTTCTCTAGGTCTACCTCGATTCCTCGTTGGGAGATGATGAAACCCATGAATTTTTCTGAGGCAACCCCGAAAACGCACTTAGCCGAATTCAGCTTCATTTGATGCTCACGGAACACCCCAAACGACTCTGTCAGATCGCGGATATGGTCGCCTGTGGTTCTACTCTTGACGAGCATGTCGTCAACATAGAATTCTATATTGTGGCCAATCTGTTTCTTAAATATTTTGTTTACCAGCTGTTGGTAGGTGGCTCCTACGTTCTTCAATCCAAATGGTATTACCTTATAGTAGTAAGTCCCCTAGTCCGTCATAAACGAGGTATGCTCCTCGTCCTCCGGACTCATCCGGATCTAATTATAGTCCGAATAGGCATCCATGACAGTCAACAGGTCATGTCCGGACATCAAGTCTACCAGCAAGTCAATTCTGGGTAAAGGAAAACTGTCCTTTGGGCAGACTTTGTTAACATCGATAAAATCGACGTACATTCTTCACTTCCCGCTGCTCTTCTTTACCAAGACTATGTTGGAGTGCCAATCGGGGTATTTGACATCTCTGATTAATCTGGCATCCAACAGTTTCTTTACTTTCTCCCGGATTGCGACCAACTTTTCTATCGAGTGATTTCTCCGCTTTTGCCTGACAGGCTTTCGATCCGGGTCGAGGCCCAACTTGTGGACAATTACCCGGGCTGGTATCCCAGGCATGTCAGCGGGAGTCCACAGGAAGATGTTAGCGTTCCGTTGTAGGAATATGATCAGTTCTTTGCACAGCGCACCAGTGAGTGAGTTATAGATCCTTATGCACTTTTCTGGATCTTTCAGATTTAGTTGGACTAGGTCGGTTACCTCACCGGATTGCGCCTATTGCAAGGTGTTTTGCCTCGATCGTCAAATTCTCCCACCACTCTAGTGCTGTCGTTAGGAGCAATTTGGGACATGTAGCATGTCCGTCCCAAGACTTGGTCACCCAACACTTTGTCCACACCGTATAGCGTTGGAAATTTTATTTTGACGTGTGGTATTGAAGTGACGGCCCCGAATGCTGTTAGGCACGGTCGGCCAAGTATAGTGTTGTATACAAAGGGCAAGTCAACTACCAAAAAGGTAAGTATACAACTTGCCATTTTCGGGTACGTTCCTATAGTGACTTCTAATCGGACCGTCCCTTGGACAGGCACCGGCTCATTGTCAAGGCCGTACAATAGACATTCGTCAGGTTTTAATTGACTCTTTTTTAAACCAAGTTTAAAAAATACATTGAGATAAAGCAAATCGTGATAACTTCCATTATCAATGAATACTCGTTCCAGCTGATAGTCAACGCTACCATCGGAAACGAGTGTAGATACAACAAGGGGGTCTGCATGGGGAAAAACTACATATGCCAGGTCGCTGTCACAAAAACTAATGACAGTGTCAGTAATGCGTTCCTTCTTCCTCCCAGTTTGCTGATCCTTATTGTCTGCCGGGTTCTTGATCGATCGGATGGTGATCATGTTGACCACTCCTACTGCAACTTAGTTTTGTGGAGGGGAAGACCCCGATCCTTCTCCGCCTGTAGTGCCAAAGCTCTGACCAGGGCCCTTAACGAACCTGGTGAGATGACCCCTTCTAATCAACTCTTCAATCTCCCGCTGAAGGGTCTTGCAGTCCTCTGTAGAGTGTCCGAAAGAACGATGGAAATTACAATACTTAGATGGATTTCCTCCCTCCGCCTTCTTAAGTGGTTTTGGCCACTTAAGAAATTTTTTCCCACAAATTTGCATGAGGACGTTCGAGCGAGTATCAGTCAATGGCGTTAGCCTGATGGACCCGTAGTCCTTGCACTCTAGTGGTCTGATCCTGTGGTGCTTTCAGTGGGAGTGATCCTGTCGTCCGATCCTGTTCGATCCGATCGAGACGTTTAGCCTCGTTGGCCTCCTCTGCTGCCGCGTAGATCCTAGTGATAGATTTTGCTTCTCAAAATGTCTGCGGTTCTTATGTGCCAGGTGCCTGAAGAATTCTCCATGCGCCAGTGACAAGATGAAACTGCCTAGTTTCATTTCCTCCGTGAGTCAGGGGATCCGCCTAGCTTCTGCCACAAAGCGATCTAGGAACGTCCGCGGGTTTTCCCCATCCTTCTACTTGATGTGCGACGGATGCCAATGCTACTTTTTCTCCCTTCGGCCGAAGGCGTACTGGGACAAGAAGAGATCTGTAAGCTCCTGAAAACTTCAGATTGAGTCCGAGGGGAGATGATGGAATCAGATGCGCGCGTCCCCTTTTAAGGTAAGCGGGAAGCAGCGACACATGGTTGCGTCTGCAAGCCCCTGTGACCCAGATGGGTGCGAAAGTGGACGAAATGATCAACAGGATCAGCACTCCCATCGTAAGACTTAATGGCTGACATTTTAAATTTTGCCGAATGGAACGGTTTAGGATCTCCGCTGTAAAGGGAGATCTGTCGATATTGGTTGCGTGCTCATTGTCTTTAAAGACATGGTTCCATATCTTCTCTTGCCTCGGATCTGTTAAAACGACATTAGCAGATCTTTTGGAGTTGAGATATGCCATCAACTCTATTCTCTATCTGGCTTGTCCACCAGCTGGGCGATTGCTATCACCGACAGATCTAACGGCCCGGGAGGCTCCCTCCTGAGCTTAGGGCCTAGATTCTACTCGAAAGTATCTGGGATTCCTTCGTTCCGGACTTTTCTCTAGGGTAGTGCTGGTTCCCCGCTCCTCACGCCTTAAACGGTTTTAAGCATGTGAGGACTCCGGTGCGGGAGCGTTGGTTAGCCTTTCGGGCCTTCGGATCCAAACTTTCTTTCTCTAGCCTCCTCGTCTGGATGCCAGTGCGGGGGCCTCCACTGGTGCAACTCCCAACTGTGCTTACTCCTGGCGGGAGCAGAATATCTGAAGTATCCTATCCGTGTTTAGCATATGCTCCGCCGGGTTTTGCAAGAAAGATGTTAGAATCCCACCGGCTATCCCGTTGACCACGACGCCAATGGCGTGATCCTGGTTTGGCGAGGCCACATCTCGGGTTGACTCGCTTACTTGCACCATTGTGTTCACCATTTCAATTGAGGGTATTGGTTGGAAATGGCTTCTGGGAAATGTAGCTAGTTTCTTGTAAGCGCTTCCCACAGATGACGCAAATGATACATACCTGGATCCTATTTTGAACAGATTCAGATTCACTTAATCGTTTGGATCCGACTCCGTTCACCGAGTTTAGATCCTGCACACCACTACAACAAATAAGAGGTCAAATGTTGGTGGGATGTTGTCCCACCGAAAATACTCCGACGTTCAAGTTAGCAATAAGCCTTCGAATTCCAAGAAGGCAAATAGAAATGTAAATTGAGACAGATAGCGAGATTGAGGTTGGTGGGATTGTTTGCCTTTAGATGTAAGAGACGTTTCCGTGACTCGTCGATAGTATAAGTTCCCAACTCAATGTTCGCGGGGAATAAGTGGAAAGCTATATCCCGAAAGTGTGGAAGCTTAAAAGGATGGATCTCGGAGAGTGGGCGAAGTCTCTGGAATTTAAAGGCCTGGAGTGGGATTATCGTAGTAAGCGATTTCTTGCTTAAGGATGAGGGTTAGTATGCTCAAGGATTTCTCCGTAGTAGTACTGTGTTGTCTTTCGTTCGTCTCTGTGTTCGTGTTCCTCCAGAGTGAAGACTCTGTGGGGTTATATAGACGATGGGGAGGGCGACCTTCCTTGACCAAGAAGGCGCAATCCCTGCATCGTGTTAGGCAGCCTTCCTTAAGCAGGAAGACTTAACCGGTGCATTTTACTAGGATCGTTTTCTCTATGAGTGGGTAACGGCTTTCCATATTATTTGCCTTCCTTCAGTGCTTTTGTTACCGTTAGAGTCCATTGTAGGTAGGAAGAGAGAATCTTACGCCTTCCTCATGGGAAGGGCATCGAATCTGTTAATGCCTTCTTTAGAGGAGATTAGTTTCAAGGAAGGCGTGAAATCAGGGAAAGGGACTGTTGCTTGTCATGTACGGAAACGTCCGCCAAACTAGGCCTGGCCCATATTAGGTTTTATCTTTTCGCAACCTGCTGCTACAATGTTTTCGGTTAATAGAAATGTTGACCATCTTGAGGGAGCGCGTTGGCAACCTAATTGGCGCTCCAAACGGTCAACACTAGCGTTGACCGTCTAAACGCGCATCTAGACTTTTCTAAATTTTAGGTCATTTTTTTTATTAGGCCTGCCTGCTATGAGCCTACTCATCAATTAGTATAATTAATTACCAATTCGGTTAACATATTGAACAAATTATCTATGAAAATAATAAAGAAATAAAGGAATAAAAGT
>JAODPA010064392.1:0-11046 GCA_025585075.1 Nepenthes mirabilis | reverse complement strand
ATAAAAATTGTATTAAATTATTTAAATAACTGTTTAATCAAATCTTTAACAACTCTCCATTAAACTTGGCCAAATCAAATCTCTAAATTATAAATCCAAAGCAGCTAACAGTGTCATAGAACTTTTGTAAATTTTATGAATCTACTGTATGATATTTGATGAGATTCATGAGCCTTCACAAAGTAAAAAATCCTTCCTGTCTTACTCAATTTAGCTAGAAGTTGCAGCTGTAAATACTCCTGCCTGCTTCAAAATTAAGCTTAACCAGCAAGCGGATTGGCATGTATCGTCACACGATTGATCCTGATCTCTGCAAGTGGACGATCCCCGGGTCCTGTTTGAGTCTGCAAAAAACCCGAAAGAAGTTGCACGATGAGTTAGTTATGCATGCCCATGTCACTGTGAAAATGTCAATTTTTTCTCGTTCGAGCAATTGATGATGACGAAAGAAATCTAATCGCAACAAAGATTTGCGCATACGGATGTTTCAGTAAATAGATGCATTTCACAACCTCGGTCGTTCTATTTCAATTGGGAGTCACATATCCTTATAAATAAAAATCAAAACTAAGGGTACACTATAGATGAAAATATTATATCAGCATTGATAATACCAAGTAATGCATATCAGTATAAATATATCAAATGTAAATTTTTTTAAGGATCACAACATTAGGTAAAAATATCAGTTATATCAATTGATGTATTTTGACTTTGTGATAGTATTTGGAAATATCGATATTGATAGGCATGATACCGATATTTCATTCCACAGTTACTTCATTTTGACATGGAAGTCAAATCACTAGCTCAAATCACCCCCTCTATAATGCACAAATAAAGCTCCATAGATATATATGTGATATTTCAAAAACCTTACAATATGGAAGACTCATGTACTGGGCATTTTCTTTCTTAGCACACAAGCATTAATAGGCGAAATTGTAAAACTTTATAAAACACAAGAATTTCACGGATCGTCAGAATTATCACTCTATTTCATAATTCAAAAATGTAGATTTAAGTATTTACAATATCTCCGAATCCATAATTAAAGTTCTTTTTCAAAGAACATGGAATCGATTTTTCTTCCTTCATCATTATTTCTCCTCCTTCACGAGAGTTCTCAAAATTATGTGAAGAAAATATTGTGTATTTTTTTTTTCTGGATAAGAATCTCTTAAATTAAAAACATGCGAAGTTATCAAAGGAAAATTTTCACTTTTAATATGAAAATAATTACCTTTGTGCCTATTCAGAAAACTGTCCTATCCACGTATACATAATGGGTAGTTTTGTATTTTAGAATTGGAAAAGGATCAGTTTTTCAATTATAAAAATGTTATTTTTTCCATCAAAAATCATGCCAATTGAAAAATATTCTCTTTCATAAAATATAACAAATATATAGGGTCGTAACATTTAATTATTTTAATAAATTAATAAATATATGTCAGGTCATCTGAGACAATTTTAACAGGAACAACAATCCAGATGAAGCTCTATTTTTACAAATATCAACAGCCGACTACTGAAAGCTTTCAGTAGCCTAGTTGGGTGCTTATTGGTCCTCTCAAGTGGAATACTAGAGCAGCATAATAGTGATTATAATGAACATTTACCTTCTCCATGAGGTCAAGCACTTCAAAGCCATGAATCACCTTGCCAAACACAGTGTACAAGCCATTTAGATGAGGCTGCTTGGCATATGAAATAAAAAATTGGCTTCCATTAGTATTCGGACCGCTATTTGCCATAGACAACATACCCCTCGCGTTGTGCTGAAAAAATAAAGGAAACGAAGAAGCCAATCATTTAGTATCATATTCGAACTCAGAAACCTAGAATTTCTTAGTTCAGCAAGCCACAAAATTGCATTATTGCAAAACATTATAGCGACTAGATAATGCAGACTTACTTCACCCGTCATCTCCTTGAGGGGGGGGGGGGGCAGGTGAGGCAATAACTTGTTAATCTAACAGTCCGTACGACAAAACAATTGTTTTTGTTTGTTCTATCAAACGGTAGAACAAAGAAGAGGTGCTCATTTCTCGAAACTAATTTACATGGTAACAAGAAAATCAATGAAAACGAAATTCCAAGCCATCTGATCATGCCATTAATAATTTCAGGCTATTATAATAGTTTTCAAATTGTTTTCGGTATTACTTGCTTTCATAATAGATAGATCTATTACTTCCGAGGTTTTGCACTCGGCTATATTTTCTTAGTACGGCAAATCTCTGCCTCTATTTCATGGGCTTGAACCAAATTCCGTGAACATGACATGACCTGCAAAATCCATTAACTGGGTACGTCCGGGTACATGTTTTTCAATCAGCTAGGAGGTAGCAGCCTGAGCCACCCTTCGAGTACAATTAATTTATGTCATGGATTTCTCATGCTTCACAAGTAATTTGTCCATAAATTATCTATGATGAAATGGTTTTATCAGTTTAGAGTTGATTTAAGGCTATAATTTTTTTGGCTACAATTTCAATGTGGAAATAGAAACGTTATGCACTATTACATGAGTATGAGATGTTTCTTGAGCTCTCGTACTTGAATATCTATAAATAACTGTAAGGTTTTTGAGAAAGTAGATACAGTAAAAAGATAAGCAATCATACAACAAAAAATTATATTAATGTGAAAAAATTCCAAAAAAAAAAAAATACAGACAAAAGAGGAGAATATTTACCATCTTCGAAAAAAGAAATACAAGAGGCAACTACGTAACTAAACTGATGTGCCCAATCTATGGGGTATTTAAACAGGCTGGACACACAAAATGAATTCAAATCATATTCAACAATAATGATAAAATGCAAGGGGAAAAAATAGGGCAAAACCATTCCCATTAAGGCAAAACAAACACAGGACAGATTTTAGGGCCGGTGTCAAGGTCTTCCACTGCAACCTTGCTTTCCTTGCCCTTTTTCTTAGACTTATTTGCATGTGAGTTGACATTATAGTGCTAAACACAACGGTGCAATGCCACTGCTATCAAATGTTCCATTGCCACCATTGCTGCCTTCTGACATCATTTTCCGGATCAAAAACCGCTACACACTCACCAGCTATCTACCTTAGAAAATGAGTCGACATGAAAAAATACATCTGTTTAAAGCAATTAATAGGCAATAAATTGTCACATAGTTTAGAAACAGATCTAATAATGGATTTATGAATAGATAATACGCAAGGATTTGTCTTGCGAGATCTACCTATTTTCATAAATAATAATACAGGATATTTTGAGGAATCCTAGACCTCCTAATTGGTTTAATTTGATGAAAACCAAGACTCTTTGATTCAACACAAGGTTAAAGATGATAATTATTCAATACTTTATTCCATAACTTTCATAAACTTAAATAGCCAATAATGACTTCACAATATTAATTGATTACCATAATAACTTAACCCCTTTGGTCGAATAGTATAATCATATCCCATAATTGAAGAGATTAGCTCTTCAGTTGAGATTGAGCTATTTACCCCATCAATTAGGGGATATTGGCTAAACTTCATTCTCTCAATTAGGAAATTCTTCTCCCTTCTTTCTATTCATCATTTTGGAAAGTTCCCTAACAACTCCTTTCCCTCAAGAAAGAAATATGGAAATCTTGCTTTGAATTCTTCAACCTCTTCCCACGTCGAATCTGAAGGGGATAATTTTGCCAGTGAATGAGTATTTCCTATGTTCCCTTGATCTTCCTTGAATCCGGCACTGCCTGAGGTAGAGCATGTGTGCAGTGGTTTTCGGTCATTGAGGATTATGTGGGTGCTGCAGTGTCTGGAGTACTGATCTGTTCTTAAAGTAGTGAGATGTGGAAGGAGGGAGACAATTTTGTTTCCATAGGAAGTTTGAATTTGTAGACTACCGTGCCAATTCTTTCCATGACTTTGAAGGGACCAAAAAATTCAGAATTGAGTGTGTTATTCTTCCTTTGAGCCACAGTGAGTTGGTGATATGGTTGTAATTTAAGGTAGGCAAAATCTCCCACCACAAATTCCTTCTGTGTGTGTTTGCAGTTGCAAACTCTTTTCGTTCTCTCTTATGCCAATTATAGATTATGCTTAGTCTCACATATCACCGAATCCCATTCCAAAAGAAACTTTTCAACAGACTCCGCCCTAGTAGTGTTGCAGACATAAGCAAGTGGGGGGAAGGGGGTCTCTCCCACAGACAATTTCAAATGGGTCTTACCTGTGGAACTATGGATGCTTGTGTTTTAACAATACTCAGCCTAGAGAAGCCATATGTCCCATTCACTTCGCCTTTGATGATTATTTCCATGAGTTCTTTCACCTTGCCTTGGGTCTCAATCTCCTCCTTGACGGTTTAAATCCAACAAGGCACCATTGCTGATAGTGCAAGGCTCCGCCCCTTGAACTGCCGTGACAGAGCATCTGCGACCAAGTTCTCCCTCTCCATTCTGTACTGAATTTGGAAATCATACCCCAAGAGTTTGACTAGCCATTTTTGTTGGCTTGCCTTCGTGATCAGGTGGTCTAGAAGGTACCGCAAGCTTCTTTGGTCTCTTTAGATGACATGTGGAACCAAAGAAGTATGGCTGCCACTTTTGTACTGCACACACCAGTGCCAGCCTCTCCTTTTCATACTTGGAGAGCTAAGTTTCTTCCATGTAAGGCACGATTGAAGTATGGAATTGGCCATCCTTCTTGCATCAGGACTGCTCTGAGTCCAGATCTGGATGCGTCACATTCCACTACAAGAAGCTTGGAAAATTTAGGAAAGGCAACTATGGGTCTGCTAGTCATGGCCCATTTGAGATCTTCAAAAGCCTTTTCAGTCACAGGGTCCCAACGAAAAGTGTCCCTTCTGAGCATGTTGGTTAAAGGTTGACTGATTCCCCTATAACGATGAATAAATTTGCAATAACAACCAGTGAAACCCCAAAAACCCCATAGCCCTTCTACACTAGTTGGTTTATCCCATGAGAGCATGGAGGAAATTTTCTTGGGATCCATAGCTGCCCCTTGATGAGAAATCAAATGTCCCAAGTAGCCGACTTCCCTTTGCCCAAATTGACACTTGTCACTTTTGACAAAAATTGTTATCCCTTAAAACTTGCAAAACAATTCTCATGTGCAATAAGTTCTCCCATTTCATGCTAAAAACAAGGATATCATAAAAAAACCCAACGTGAACTTTAGAATGAGTTTCTTGAATACCTCATTCATGACGCTTTGGAAAGTTGCGGATGCAATAGTAAGGCTAAAAAGCATGACCAAAAACTCAAAGGGGCCATGATGAGTGAGAAATGTTGTCTTTCTCGATGTCACCAGGGTGCATTCAGATTTGATGGTAGCTAGACTATAATCCATTTTTATAAAAAACTGGTACTCTTTGATCATCAAAATGAGATATTTATTCTTGATGGTGACTTTATTAAGGGCCCCATAACCCATGCATAATCGCTACAAGTTGTCATGTTTCTTAACTAAAGATATCGGTGATGAGTAGGGACTCGTGCTAGAACGTATCACAATGTTGGCCATAATGTCCTCCACCATTTGTTTGATCTCATTTTTTTGGTAATAAGGGTAACTATAAGGCTTAACAAAGATAGCATCCATACCTTCCATCAATGAAATTTTGTGGTCTTGGTTTCTTCAGGGTGGCAGGGTTTGGGGCTCCTGGAAAATGTTGGAATAGGTTTAGAAAGGACATCATTCGAGGTTCCACGTTCTCCCTTATTTCTGCCTGATTTGGTCCTAGAATTATAGAGAATAGTTGCAGTAGATAGGCCCTACTACTCTTTTGCAAATGCCCCTCCAAGGCCAATTGTTTCACGGGTGTCCTCATGCCATAGAGTTCTATGGTCCTTCCCTTCTAACAGAATCTCATCCATAACTAGATGAATTCCCAAATGATAGGCCTAGGGTCCTCAACCATTGGGATCCCAAGATGAGGTCACACCCTTCCACAGGTAAAGAGAAAGAAATACACATGGAAGTTGATTCCTTGAATTGTGAAGGCCGCGGTCTCACACAACTCTTCACTTTCCATCTTTTCCCCATTCGCTACTTGTACATAAAACCTCCCTTCATTGGATGGTGGATCTTCAAATTTTTGATCACCCGGGGATTGAGGAAGTTATGGGTGCTACCGGAATCAATCAACATAATGGTAACTAAGGATCCTACTCTTTCAGGTAACCTCATCGTCTCCAGGATGAAAATGCCTGAAATGGCAAGCAGATTTCAGGCACTTCTTTGTCAAATTCCTCCCTCTCCGGCTTAGTAACTGGATCTTCACAATGCAGAAAAATCTCTTCTATAAGAAATAGCAACTTAAAACGATTTCCTGGAGAGAATTTTTCATCGCAATTAAAGCAAAACCCTTGATCCCTTCTTTCCTTAAGCTCCACCAGATTCAATCTCCAGGTGATGAGATTTTTTGCCGTTAGATAAGATCTGAGAAGGCAATGGTGGAGCTTTTGTTGCTATTTTCTTCATGGATATTCCCTTCTGGATTGCCCTTGCATGCGTGACTCATAAAGCCTCACCGATCCGATAGCCACAGATAGTGTCTAGGGGGTGCATGCTTGTATGTTCACCCTTAAGCCCTCCTCAAGGCTGCTAATAAAACATTATACTAATTGCTCTTCCGAAAGGTGCCCTGCATGGTGAAGTAATCTATTGAACTCCATTTGGTAGTCACAGATGCTCCCAGACTGCCTCAACTCGGTAATGTCATCAAAAAATGTTTCGTACCACAAGGCTCCGAAACGTAGCAGTAACTCGTATTAAAGGAGTTTCCAATTAACACATCCGTTCCACCCCTTAAAGCATTGGTACCATAGTTAGACGTCTTCATCCAAATGATTCCTGGCCATCAGTAACTTCTCTTCCTCCATTGTTTGCTTGAATTCAAAAAATTGTTCTATGCTGTAAATACATCTGGTAGGATCTTCCATCCCGCTGTAACAAGGAAAATCTAATTTGGTTACCTTCAGTGCAGTTGAACTACTTCCTGCCATGCCTTTTCCTGTGCCTCGGGAAAAGAGATTCCTTCAATTCGATTAGATAGCATCGTGATCATTTCTTTAAGTAATCCATAATGCGTCCTTCTCCCGCCTTCATGTCTCTTCATAGGGATTGTTAACTTGCATTTAATGAGCCAATTTTCCCCTCCAAACAATCCAAGTGGCGGTCGAACTTGTCTTGCTATGGTACCAAGTTGTTGCTTAGTTTAGAAACGGATCTAATAATGGGTTTATAAATAGGTAATACGCAAGGATTGCAAAATCTACCTATTTTGATGAATAGTAATGTAGGATGCTTCAAGTGATCCTAGACCTCTTGGTTTAATTTGAGGAAAACCAAGACTTCTTGATTTAATACAAAGTTGAAGGCCATAATTATTTAATGTTTTATTCCATAGCTTTGCAATATTAATTGATTACCATAATAACCTAGCACCTTTAGTGGAATAACATAATCATAACCCTTAATTGTAAAGATTAGCACTTCAATTAAGGGACTGAGTCATTTACCCCTCAATTAAGAATATAGCCTAAACTTCCTCCTCCCCACTAAGAAATTCTTCTCACTTCTCCCTATTCATCATTTTTGGAAGTTCCCCAACAGGTTTGAACGTTGAGATAATCTAATCCAACTTAAGATTAGATCAGAATTGCCATTCACTTATCCTACTTCCACTAACCCAGCCTCATGGGATCCCAAGCCGCTAGCCCTCTGTCCTCTTTGAGACACTTCACACATAGACATCCTAATCAAGCTCTTCTTTCACAATTGACTCTTAATTGCGATTGATTTAGTTGCTACAATTATCTCTATAAGAGGAGCAGAACTGACAATCTCTCATCATCCCATCCTTAAACAATGACGACTGCATGGATTCCTTAGTCTATTTAAGCAATATCTGGCCATATAAATCCAGCCCACTTGGAGAAGATTTTGGGGGGTGGGGGAATTGGAGATGGATTTCTTGGAATGACTTCAAAGTTTATCAGATGAATTAGCAGAAGAGTTCAGGTGCAAAAAGTTTCTACAAAATTCCATGGTCATAGTGAGAACTTCCATGTTGCTGTCCATTTAGAGATAGTTGTATGCCTCTTTGATGCATCTTGCAATGGCGATTCACTTTGAAGAGTAAATTTGGAATGCAAAATCTGAATTCTAAGAAAGGGCTCCAGCCCTAAAGTTAAAACAAAGGAACATCTCACACAAGAAGTTACTTTTCAACCAATCTTTACAAGAAGTTGTCACGGTGAGTTCAATGGAGCATAGCATTCCTAGAAAGAAAATGATGCTGGGACAATACTCTAGTTTGAAGCTGAAGAAAAGCTGCGACTGCATCTGTACTCAACTGCAGATTCTAAGAGTTGCCAATACATGATCTCATTGCTATAGCATGAGGACCAGTTTTTTCCAGTTAGCATGCAGTGGTGTGAATAGGAAAAGCAAGTAAAAAAGCAAGTAAAATTTCCATTTTAAGGATATTTTAGACCGATTTAAGTGATTTTATTTTATTTTATTTGTAGACTTTCTGGGTAGTTCAAAACAAAACCTATTCAGAATACAGATCTACCATCAATTAGGAAGTGACATCTTCGTTCAAGTATGAGCAGAAATAGTTCTGCCATCAATTTATTTTGTTTCCAGAGTAAATCTACAGATACCCTGTGATATAATGTCATGGTATTCTTTCATTTAAATTTGAAGGTCTAGGTTTTTATACAAACATGGTTTAATCTTCCAAGGTTTGATGGAGACTCTTGATGCCTAAAACTAGAATGACAATGCACATACTCAGATCACTAGGCGTATGGTTGACCAAGTACGCGTTCACGACAAGAAAACAAGTTGATGTTATTTACCATCCGCATCCATCTGTTTCTTTGTTAACCACTGTCAGCACTTCTTTAGTTTATGAGAAAAACATCATACAAGGAAGAAGAAACTGGTTGTATCAAGATTTGCCAAATACCATAATAAATTCAAAGCTATTGAAAAAGTTGAGATACTAAATAATAAAACAGCTTCTATGTTAATATTAAGACACAACTTGGTCTGACATAGTTCAATCACCAGGCAGCTTACCTTGAGAGACTCTCTTATCTCGTCATTGAATTTTTTACCCCATATACTGGTACCACCTTTGCCTGTCCCTGTTGGGTCTCCCCCTTGGATCATGAAACCTTTAATATTTCGATGAAATATGGTCCCATCATAATACCCACTGGCACATAGTGCCAAGAAGTTCTGCATACGGATTAATTAATCCAATTAGTGACAGAAATATATTGTCAGCTAATAGCAAGGTGAAAGGGCTACAGAAGTAGCTTGTGTCAGTGTTTTCTGAAATCTGGCTGGTCAAATATGTATCAATCTATAGCCCTATTGCGCTCATTCTGCTTCACGAATTCAGAATTGATGAACATGGCATTATTGAAAGAGGTCAGAGCTCTAGTAGTTCAATACGCGAGTCTTTTAAAGAGAGGGTCAAATATTCGCAACCTTATCTCTACGTTACTTGAAGGCTGTTTTTGTGGTTTAAACATGTGACTTATAGGTCAAAATATAGCAAATTGAGCATCATGTAGAGGCATCATATCTAAGTGCAGATAAATGAAACAAATTCCCAAAAATCTCATAAAACAAATTGAAAGTTTTGAAGCAAAAGGTCTTGCTAGCAGTAGTCAATATAAGAATAGATGGGGGCAAATGGACAATGTTGTAAGTAAAGTTGAAAGTCATTAGATCTCGTCATGGGGAGTCATCGGTGTAAACAGGAAAAGTTAATCATCAATATTCAAATAGATAAACGAACCGTGGTCAAGAGAAATTAAAGCATAATAAGCTACATTAGAGGTGACAACAAAAACTGCTTATCCATTCTTTTTTCCATCGCCAAGCATGTAAGAAGATAATGGCAAGCTGCTATCAGGATTTAATATCATTCATAAAACATCCTAAATATAATGGCACCTGACAATCATGAAGTGCTACTGAACCTTGATCTTTTTCCATAAATCGAAAAACTAAGAATAAATTATGGCACCCGCAAAATATAATTTTTTCCTCTAAATAACAATTCAACATTCACATCAGAAACTGAAAATTAGATACACTATGCACATGATGTTTTCCAGCTGCAACCGTCACTTAAATCCATACGAACAAAATCAACGTCACCGCATCGATTCCTTAACTCCCAGTTATTTGAGGTTGGACAGACAGATCTTTTCTTTTTTTATGTTTACTCCAGGCCAGCACCTTCTAATAGCGGCCATTAAATCCTTCCCCATCATCTCATTCCTTGTCGTTCCCCCATCATATCGCAGCTAACGTCAATTAAATCACTATTCTTGTATTAACCTGAAAAGCGAGGATGCTCAGTCTACTCCTATTAACATTTAAGTACCAAAGAAAATTATAAATGAGAAGCTTTGCACAAGCTCATAAACCAACAACAAATCTAATCGGAAAGTAACTCAGTCAGGTAACTATATTGCTAATGCAAGCTAAGACATTGTTCACTAAATATAAACACTCGACTTCACCAGAAATATTACTAGCATACTGAATTGGGAAAACAGCGTCGTTAGCCTACCTCCGCTGTTTTGGGCACTTCATCGCAAAATATTTCGCACTTGATGTCGCCGAGATTGGTGTGAAGCGTCAGTGACTGTCAGAAACCAAGAAGGAAAGCATAAATAATGAAATTGTGTGGTGCTTCAGTAAACCCACATAAGGTGTTCGATAAAAACCCGCAGTTAAAATACACACCATTTTCAGCTACCCAATGGTGGTCAGTGATGAAGCTATCAGTGCTGGAAAGATTCGATCAGTCCGTCTGTTCTGAAAATCAATCTATACTTCGATTGAACAAAGAACGTGATGAAGTTAACGCTCGTCAAAGAAGCCGTCTGCTCTCCATTTCTTCCTTCCAACGCCTAATCAGGCGGTGCTACGCGCACGGCTTAGAGAATCCTCCAATTCTCGTTACCCCTATTAAATTAAGATTTAATGGAAGAAATTTAAGTT
>JAODPA010064381.1:0-11046 GCA_025585075.1 Nepenthes mirabilis | reverse complement strand
CATTGAATTCGAATTTTGAACAGATTCGAACTGATCCACTTGTCTGGTTCTTACTCCGTTCACTGAGTTTGGATCCTGTACACCACTAAAATGAACAGGAGGTTAGTGTGTCGGCGAAAAGTTGTCCCACTGAAAACACCCCGACGGTCAAGTCAGTAAATAGCTTTCGAAATTTGGGAATGTAACTGGAAATGAGGATTGAGAGGGAGAGTATAAGAATACGTGGATTTCCAGATGAAAGAAAGGCAATGTCGTCTCTTGAATCTGGACAGTGGGTGAAGGCAGTAGACGTCTGTCAACAGGAAGAGCGCCGGTTTGCCTTTGGTTTGTGTTTTTTCTCTCAGTGCGTTTGGATGCTTCGCAAAGAGAGTACAAAATCGTCCCAAAATGCGTAATCAAAAGCGTATGTTTTCTTTCGTGTTGCAGAGAGTTGTAAGTCTGTGTAGTAGAAAGCGTAGTAGTCGGGGTGCCCTAAGTGAGGACTCTAGTGCTCATTTTAATGGCAGCAGGGTGATCTTTCTTGGTTGGAATGTGTAATCCCTTGCGCCATATTTAGGCGGCCTATCTTGTGAGGAAGGCACGAGTTACCTAATTAGCTAGGATTGCTTTCTTCTCTGGCGGGTAGCGGCTTTTCAAATTTTCTACCTTTCTTTTGTGTATATTACCGTTGGAAGGCTCCAATTGACAAGAATTAGAAAGATCTGGCGCCTTCCTTATCGGAAAGGCGCCAATCTTGTCAATGTCCTTTTTTGGAGTTGGTTGAATTTATGGAAGGCGCAAAGTTAAGGAAAGAACCGTTGCTAACCACTTGCCGAAGCGTGGGCCCAAGTGGGCCAGGCTCGTAAAAAGCCTTTTTATTTTTGGGCCTACTGCTACAGTGATTACTGTCAACGCTTAAGTTGACCGTCCTGAGCATAAATTGGTCGCCCTCCTATACCTTAGTGGGTCAACGCTGGCGTTGACCGTCATGCGCACGTTTGGGCCTTCTTTGACTATTGGGCCAGCCCAACTACAGCATACCCATTACTAGCCCCCATGCTGGTGGCTAGAATTCTGACTTCCGACATGTTCATGATAGAATGTTTCTCACTGTCCTTTGCTGCTTGAAAATTTTAGAGAACTCTACGAAAAGGTGAAGCGTTGACCAAATCTGTTGACTGTCCTGATCAGATTCTAGGAAGAAAAGTTGACCAAATCTGTTGACCATCTTTGGTCAGATTCGAAGAAGAAAGTTGATTGGATCTGTTGACTATCCTTGGTCAGATCTAGAGAAGAAAGTTCACCTAATCTGTTGACCATCTTTGGTCAGATCCGGAGAAAAAAGTTCACCGGATCTGTTGACCGTCTTTGGTCAGATTCGCAAAAGAAATGTTACTGGATCTGTTGACCGTCTCTGGTTAGATCCGGAGAAGAAAATTGACCGGACTGTTGATCGTCTTTGGTCAGATCCAGAGAAGAGAGTCAAATCCAGAGAAGAGAGTCAACCGGATCTGTTGACTGTCTTTGGTCAAATCCGAAGAAGAAAGTTGACCAGGTCTGTTGGCCGTCTTTGGCCAGATTTTGGAGAACTTTGTATGAGCCCTGAGTGATGCTAGCCATTAGCCAACTTGTTAGGTTAAAAGTGGAGACGTATCTTCACACGATTGAACCAGTATCCCAACCATTAATGAGTCAGAATATTTGTTTAAAAGAGGCCCATTTGGGATGCGACACGTGGCAGGAATGATGGCATGCCTTCTCAAGGAAGTTTAAAGTGTTCACACTTGCCCGTTAAGTTTTCCTCCTTCACACTTAGTATTTTTTCACGCCTTTTGCTCTGCTTCTTCATCTTCAACCTGCTTTTCTGTCTTCCTTCTGCAATTCCAAAGAAACCCTAACCTTCCTGCAAGTATGACTTCGACTTCTGTTGCTGACATTCCCTCTGTTCTTCGAGAGGTAACGTAAAAGAGTTATGCATAGAGTTTAACATTCCAAAGGGCATTGCGTGGAGGGCTCCGGAGAAGGATGACAATGCCTTTGCGCCGTTGGTGGGACACGTGACCATATACGAGGCCCACCTAAGAAGCGGCCTTCGTCTTCCTCTTTTAGATGATTTACAGTCGATCCTTTAGGCCTTGCGGGTCTCCATCGTACAGTTTCATGCCAATGCTATACAGTATTTGTGTACTTTCTACATCTTTCTCCGTAAGCATTCTCGGCGGTTAACTATGCCAATGGTAAAGGGTCTGTTTGAGATCAACCAGGGTGGAGAGTAGGTCTCCCTGGGTCCACGCAGTACCTAAAGGTTAGTATGATCATCTACGACTTGTTGAAGAACTGAAAAAATCAGTTCTTCTTTGTGAGTGTGAGCGAAACCTGACCCCTGGTCAAGAATTGGGGCCAGGTGCCTGATGTTTACACTGGGATGCCGTTGGAGGCTGAGACAGTGTCCCTTGAGTGGCTGAGGAAGTTGGTCAAGACCCACATATCTGATTTTAAGAGAGATTTCTTAGTTTCCCGGGCCGAGACCAAGAATGTGAATTGGGGTCCGCCCTCTCCCGCCCAGAAGTTCAAGGGACCACTGATGACGGTAATGATGCAACCGGAGGACTCCAGGGGACTGCTTATCCGTCCCTGCCTGACTGACGATGACTTCATCGGCCCCAGGCCCAAGAGCATGGCTGTGGAAACTCCCTCTTCATCGTCTTCGGGGCCGGACTACATCGCTGCCGGGATTTACAGTGGTCCTGGCAATGCCACTGGGATGGAGAAGACGTTTGAGGACCTACCGGAAACTAGGGTCGGAGGCGTTATACTAGCACAGCTTGCGCCGCATGTGGTTCTTCAAGCTGTGCCTACGGAAATTTTACCAAAGCCAGCCTGTGAGCCTCCGGTGGAAGTGCAGGAGCCATCAGTCGGCTCACCAGCCACGCAGCTGTCGACTGAGCAGCCGGTGATTGACCTCAATCCTGCTGCGGCTACAGTGGAGGCCGTCGCTGGGAAGCCTGCCATCGTCGCGGACGAAATTGATGAAGGGCTCCTAGGGGACATCCTAGAGGAGGCTGCCGCCAGCTCTGCTCGTGAGGGCATCGCTTTCGGCCCCCCGTCGCTGGAGCCAAGTCTGATAGGCCCGCACGGAGAGTCTGGGAGGTATAATTTTTTGTGACGCTTTCTGTGCAACTTCTCCTTTAAAGTCTCTGACTTGCTTGACTTGCTTTATCATTTGATGCAAAAGGAGAAAGTGCTGGATGCTGTGGAGAAGGCGATTGACCAGTGGGATCGAGTGATCTCTGACAGGGAGGTAAAGATTGCCTGGTTGGACGCAAAGCTGGTGGCTTCGGGGGTGACGCACCGGTTGGATGTTGCCACCTTACAGACCGTTCTGGCCGACACGAAGGCCGAGAACGCAAGCCTGAAAGAGGAGAATGCTCGACTACGAGAGGAGAACGAGTAGATTACTGGGCGTCTTAGCCAGCTTGGCGGGTAGTTGACAGAGCTGGAGAACTGCCTGAGTCTCCGAATACGCCCCCACGAGATTGAGCAACTGATGTGGTCGCGGATGTGGGAATGGGTCAATATGCGTCAGCGTATCGCGCGGCTTATTGACCCTAATTTTACGGTGGACCTGCTTAACATGTCAAACAGGTCCGCCCAGACCCGCGAAAGTCTCGTGAGGGATCCGTGAGACGGTCAAGCGCCGCCTCCCTAGCTTTTTGTCGATTTTTGGTCTTCCCTTTTTACTTGTATCATGTATAATATAATACATTTGAAAGTAATAAAATAAGAATTCTCCCACTTTGTGTCTATTTCTCTTTATTGCTTTAGGTTCATATGTTTGCTGTACTGAACGGCCAACTGAGTTGGCTGGCGGCCATTGCATTACTGCCAAAGGAGTGGAATTCCTAGGTTTTTTTTGCAGGCAACTGTGTATGCATTAGCCAGCCTGGTAGTGGCGGCTTGTGAGTAAAGTCTGGTGGCGCTACTCAAGTGTTGACTTGGATGGCCAGCCTTGGAGAAGAATTTTCTCCTTTCGACCATCGTTGACTAATCACACTATCTCCTCGTAAAAGAGATCGTTGCGTGTGCTGCGCTAGCCCCCTAAGATTTTGACCACTAACGGGCCACTTGGATGACTAAGGTTTAGATTCGACCACCTATGGGCTGCTTAGATGACTTGGGTTTAATATGACAGCTAATGGGCCGCTCGAATAATCGAGGTTCATACTAGACCGCTTTTGGGCCACGTGGATAACCAGGGTTTAAGTACGACCGCTAATAGGTCGCTCAAATGATCGAGGTTCATATTCGGCCACTTATGGACTGTCTGAATGACCAAGGTTTAGTAACAAAAGGGTGAAGATCCTCCCGACTTATGGGCAGTCTAAGTCGAGTAAACCTGCAAGGCAAACACATATATATACATGCACACAGAAAAAAGAAGGTAATATGCTAAGGAAATGCTTATTTTGACTAATTGAAACAAGCAGGCGAATGCGTGCACATAATAATGCAAGTACATACCTGAGTCCCTTATTGAAAGTAGCGTTTGAGGTGGATCGCGTTCCACGTTCGTGGGATCAACTTTTCATCCTGGTTCCAGAGTTTGTACACTCTGTTTCGTATGACGGTAAAGACTAGGAAATGCCCTTCCCAATTAGGGAAGAACTTGTTGCGGCCAGCCAGTTTGCTTGTGGTCTCGACGCCTCATAGGACCAAGTCCCTAACATCTAATTGTCACGCCTTTACCTTTTTGTTGTAGTATCGAGCAATTCGATGTTGGTAGGCTGCTGTCCGTATTCTGGTAGCGTCGCGGGCTTCCTTCAACAAGTTTAGGTGTTCCCTGATTTTCTGGGAGTTACCCTGTGGGTCAAACGATTCCACTCTAAGACTTGGAAGCCCAATTTCAATCGGGATTACCGCTTCAGTTCCGTAACAGAGACTGAAGGTGTCTCGCACGTTAGTTCTTTTGGGATCGTCCGGCAAGACCAGAGAATTGAGGGGAGCTCGTCTACCCAGGAGCCCCCTGTGTCTTCCAGCTTGGTCTTTAACCCGTGGAGCAACGCTCGATTCGTGACCTCCATCTGTCCATTCGCTTGGGGGTATGCCACCGAAGTGTGGACCAGCTTGATACCAAGACTGGCGCAATACTTGGTGAAGCGTTTTCCCAAGAATTGGGTCCCGTTGTCGGTCATGATGACCTCTGGGATGCCAAATCTACAGATAATATTCTGACAAAAGAATTCAAGAGTGTTGTGCTTTGTGATTTTTGCCAGTGGGATGGCCTCGATCCACTTGGTGAAGTAGTCGATGCCCATGATGATGAACTTCATTTGCCTCGTGGCAATGAAAAATGGGTTGAGAATATCGAGCCCCCATTACGCGAAGGGCCAAGGGGCCTCAAGTGTCTTCAGGTCAGCGGACAGTTGGCGGTGAAGGTTACTGTAAAGCTGACAGCTTTTACACTTCTTCACAAATTCGAGTGCGTCATTTTTCATTGAGAGCCAATAGTAGCCCTGCCGCATGATCTTGAAGGCTAAGTTTTTTCCACCAACATGTGCTCCGTAAATTTCGAGGTGCACTTCGCCCAAGGTGTAGTCAGCATCTTCGGGAGTTAGGCATCAGAGGTATGAGATTGAGTAACCACGGTGATATAGCCGCCCATCAACCACAGTATACCAGTCGGCTGTCTTTTTTATTCGCTTAGCCTTCTTTGCGTCTTCTGGCAATAATCCGTCAGCCAGATAGCTAAGGTAGGACGTCATCCAGTTTTCTACTTCGAAAATCTGCATCACCTTCTACTTCTCTATGTTGGGAACATTCAGAATCTCCCTCATGTCCCTCGAGTATTGTTCTAGATGTTCGGCTGCAGCGGCTCTAGCCAGTTGGTCTGCCTTCTGGTTTTCAGTTCTGGGAACATGAACTAGGATTAGTTTGTCGAAACCCTGGGCAGCCTCCCTCGCCTTTACCAAGTATTTGGCCAGGTGATGGTTGCTTACCTCGAAATCTCCATTAATTTGGTTAATGATTAATTCGGAGTCGCTGTAGACCACCAACCTCTTGGCAAAGCACTCCTTTGCTAATCGTAATCCGGCTAACAGGGATCGTATTCGACAACGTTATTGGTTGTCGGGAAACAGAGTCTGAGGGAATACTTCACTTCAAATCCATCTGAGGTCGTGAGGACTACTCCAACGCCACTGTCGGTGTCTGTAGACGATCCGTCTACGTAGAGTACCCATTTTGGAACTCCGTCAAACTGTACTGCGCTTTCTATGGGCTATTCTTCAAGAACTAGGGTCGTGGTCTCAACAATGAAGTCGGCCACAGCCTGTGCTTTTACAGTAAGTTTGGGTCAGAATTCGATATCGAACTCGCCCAACTCGATAGCCCACTTCACCAGCCGCCCAGAAATGTCGGGTTTCTGGAGAATATTCTTTAGGGGATGGTTAATGAGGATCACTATACGGTGCGCCTGAAAGTATGGCCTTAACTTTCGCACGGAGAATACCAGTGTAGAGGCCAGTTTGTCTGCGCGCGAGTAGCGCGTTTTTGGGCTGGTCAGCGTTTTACTCACGTAGTAGACCGGCCATTGGTGTTGGAGTCCTGGCGTACGAGGAAGAAACTGAGGGATACCTCCTACACCGCCAGGTAGAGATACAACTCTTCTCCGCCCTTGGGCGACACCAACAATGGCAGGCTGACCAAATACTGCTTCAATTCATTGAAGGTTGCCTGGCAGTCTGCTGTCCATTGAAACCCGTTGGATTTTGTCCCTCTTAAGGCCTTAAAGAAGGGCTGAACCTTGTCACCAGACTTCGCGAGGAAATGAGACAATGCTGCTAGCCGTGCAGTCAATCGCTGGATGTCCTTTACGCTCCACGGGAGAGCCATGTCTGCGAGGACTTTAATCTTCTCTGGATTTGTCTCAGTCCCCCGTTGGGAGACGATGAAACCCAAGAATTTACCCGAGGCTACCCCGAAGACACACTTAGTCGGGTTCAGCATCATGTGATACTCACGGAGCACCTCAAACGACTCTGCCAGGTCGCGGATGTGGTCACCGGTGACTTTGCTCTTGACGAGCATGTCGTCGATGTAGATCTCCATGTTGCAACTAATCTGTTTTTTAAATATCTTGTTGACCAGTCGTTGATAGGTTGCTTCGGCGTTTTTCAGTTCGAAGGGTATAACTTTGTAACAGTAGGTACCCTGATCCGTCATGAATGAGGTGTACTCCTCGTCTTCCAGACTCATCTAGATCTAGTTGTAACCCAAATAGGGTTCCATAAATCTTAACAACTCATGTCCGGCCGTTGAGTCAACCAACAGGTCTATCCTGGGCAAGGGAAAGCTGTCCTTTGGACAGGCTTTGTTAACGTCGGTGAAATCGACTCACATCCGTCATTTTCCGTTGCTTTTCTTCACCAGGACGACGTTAGAGAGCTAATTCGGGTAGTGGACTTCTCTAATAAATCCTGCATCCAGCAGTTTCTTCACTTCCTCCCAAATGGTGATCAACTTTTCTACGGAGTAGTTCCTCCGCTTCTACCTGACGGGCTTCCGGCCAGGATCAATCCCCAACTTATGGACCATCACCTCAGTCAAAATCCCAGGCATGTCTGCTGGTGTCCATGCAAAAATATTAGCGTTCTGTCGTAGGAACGCGATCAGTTCATCGCGTAGTGTTCCGATGAGTGAGCTGTCGATCTATACACACCTTTTCGATTTCTCCGGGTTCAGTGGGACCAGATCTGTGGCTTCGTTGGACTGCGCTTGCTACAGGGTTATCTCGTCTCGATGATTGAGTTTTCAAACCGTTCTAGTGCTGCCGCTAGGAGTAATTTGAGACATGTAACATGTCCGCCCAATAACTTAGTCGCCTAACACCTCTCCTACACCGTAAGGTGTTGGAAACTTCATCTTGAGGTGTGGAATCGAGGTGACTGCCCCAAACGCTATTAAGCACGGCCTGCCTGGTATAACATTGTAAACAGAGGGCAGGTCGACCACCAAGAAGGTGAACGTACGACTCGCTGTTTTTGGATACGTGCCCAATGTGACCTCCAATTGGATTGTCCCTTGGACGGGCACTGGCTCATTGTCAAGGCCATACAGTGGGCCCTTGGCAGGTTTTAATTGATTTTTTTTTTAAGCCTAATTTAAAGAAAGCGTCCAAATTAAGCAAGTCCTTTGAACTATCATTATCAATAAATATTCGCTTCAACTGGTAGTCGACACTACCGTCTGAAACTAGCGCGAGTACAATAAGGGGGTCAGCATGGGGGGACATTACATGAGTCAAGTCATCGTCACTGAAGCTAATTGTGTTATCCGTCGTGCCCTATTTCTTTCTCCCAATCTGCTACTCCTTGTTGTCGGCTGAATTTTTGGCAGGTCGGATGGTGACCATATTGACCACCCCTGTCGCAATCCGGTTTCGGAGAGGAGACGGCTCCTGCCCTTCTCCATCGGCTGTTCCAAAACTCTGCCCAGGGCCCTTAACAAACTTGGAAGGTGGCCACTGCGAATCAACTCCTTAATCTCCCTCTACAATGTCTTACAGTTTTTAGTAGAATGTCCAACAAAGCGGTGAAAATCATAGTATTTTGACTGATTTTCGGTGTCTTTCTTTAGTGATTTTGACCACTTCAGGAATTTCTCCTCACAAATCTACATAAGGACATTTGAACGCGTGTCCATGAAGGGTGTAAATCTAATAGGCTCGTAATCTTTACGTTCTAGCGGCCCAATTCTATGCAACTTGCGACGGGAGTGATCATCGTCGCTGTATTTTCTTTTTCCCTCTCCAGGGAATAGGCGAGGCTGGTCTGCCCGTTCTTGGTGTTTTGCTTCGTTGGCTTCCTCTGCCGCCGTGTAAGCCCGGGTGATTGATTCTGCCTTCCGAAAGGTTTGGGGATTCTTGTGGCCCAACTTCATCTCTTCCGTGGTTCAGGGAATCCGCCTGGCCTCTGCCACAAAACGGTCCAAAAATCTCTATGGATTCTCTCCTGACTTCTGCTTGATGTGGGAGGGTGCCATTGCTGTTTCTCTTCCCGTCGGCTCGAGGCATATTGAGTCAGGAAGAGATATGTGAGCTCCCGGAAGCTGTTGATGGAGCCTGAAGGGAAGTGAAGAAACCAGATGCAGGCATCTCCCTTCAGCATGAGTGAAAAGTAGCGGCACATTGCTGAATCTTCCAACCCTTGTAAACTCAAATAGGTGCGGAAGTGGTCCAGATGGTCAATTGGACCACTGCTCCCATCGTATGAGTCAAGGAAATGCATCTTGCATTTGATGGATAGTAGACGATTTAGGATCTCCGCTGTGAAGGGAGATCCATCGAGGTCAACAGCGTGCTTATCGTCCTTGAACACGTGGTTCCAAATCTTATCCACCCGTGGATCTGCGTGAGCAGCGTTGGCAGATCTCTTAGAATTGAGGTAAGCCCTCAACTCTGTTTTGTCCCCGGATAGTCCAGTAGCTGGCCGGCTACTGCCTCCAGTAGACCTGGCAGTCCTGAAGGCTTGCACCTGGACTGAGTTTTCATTCTCCTCCCTAGAGTATCGAGGGTTTCTTCTTTCTGAACTTTCTCCCAATGTTGTACTCCTAGAGTGCTTTCCAGGCCTGTTCTGGCCTGGAGCGCACGAAGAGGTTGGGATTTGATCATTTACCGGCCTCCCAGTCCTTCTAGCCGGTTTTTTTTTCTCGGGCCACCTTTTCTGGTAGCCGGCGCAGGGACGGCTGCGGGTGGAGTCCCCTGCTGTGGCTGCTCTTGCCGAGAGCAGAGTATTTGGAGTAGACGGTTGTTGGTTTACATTTACTCCATCAATCGTTGAAAGAAAGGTGTAAGCACCCTGCCTGTCATCTTATTGATGAGGGTACCAGCAGCATGGTCCTAGTCAGGAGAAGTGGCGTCTCTAGCGGGATCGCTAGTTTAGGCTCTCGTATCCCCGAAGTGTGGTTGGCTTTTTGTAAACGCTTCCCACAGACGACGCCAATGATGCATCCTTAGATCCAAACTTTGAATAGATTCAGACCGATCCGCTTGTCTGATTCCGGCTCCGTTCACCGAGTTTAGATCCTGCACACCACTAAAACGAATAGGAGGTTAGTGTGTCGGCGAAAAGTTATCCCACCGAAAATATTTCGACGCTCAAATTAGTAAACAGCCTTCGAAATTTGGGAAGTAATTGAAAATGAGAATTGAGAGGGAGAGTGTAAGAGTACGTAGGTTTTCAGATGAAAGAGAGGTAATGCCGTTCGTCTCTTGAATCTGGACGGTGGGTGAAGGCAGTAGGCGTCTGTCAATAGAAAGAGCGTCGGTTTGCCTTTGGTTTGTGTTTTTTCTCTCAGTGCGTTTGGATGCTTTGCTGAGAGAAAGAGTACGAAATCGTCTCGGAATGCGTAGTCGAGAGCGTATGTTTTCTTTCGTATAGTCGAGAGTTATAAGTCTGTGTAGTAAAAAGCGCAGTAGTCGGTATGCCCTGGGTGAGAACTCCAAGGCTCATTTTAATGGCAGCAGGGTGATCTTCCTTGGTTGGAAGGTGTGATCCCCTGTGCCATATTTAGATGGCCTTCCTTGTGAGAAAAGCACAAGTTGCCTAATTAGTTTGGATTGCTTGCTTCTCTGGCAGGTAGCGGCTTTCCAAATTTTCTATCTTTCTTTCGTGTATATTACTGTTAGAAGGCTCAAATTGACAGGAATTGGGAAGATCTGGCGCCTTCCTTATGGGAAAGGCGCCGATCTTATCAATGTCCTTTTTTGGAGTTGGTTGGATTTATGAAAGGCGCAAAATTAGGGAAAGAACCGTTACTAACCACCTGTCGGAGCGTGGACTCAAGTGGGTCAAGCTCACGAAAAGCCTTTTTATTTTTGAGCCTGCTATTACAGTGATTACGATCAACGTTTGAGTTAACCGTCCTGAGCGTAAATTGGCCGCCCGCCTGTACCTTAGTCGGTCAACGCTGGCGTTGACCGTTGGGCGTGCGTTTGGGCCTTTAAAGATTTGGGCTTTCTTTGACTATTGAGCCAGCCCAATTACAGCATACCCATCGCATATATATAAT
>JAODPA010064370.1:0-11046 GCA_025585075.1 Nepenthes mirabilis | reverse complement strand
AGTGATGCTCTTACTAGACTTACTAGAGTTGATGTGTCCTCCGATCTCCCTGAGTTGCTTACGGATAGGGACTCCGAACAGAGTCCCTGCCACCAATCCACCAATCCGGATGACCAGATTGATAGGACTCCAGATGAGGCTCCTTCTATTGAGGCTTCAATTAGCTCTGAGATTGTCATGAATCTTGCTGTTGCTGAGGGGTCTGTATTGGATGTTTTTGACTCGGCTAACTCATTCGCGATCCTCCAAGATCCTGAGGATTTAGATTTGCAGGAGCGCCGACGCGGGTGTTGGCGGAGTGGTTAAACACACGGAAGTGTGCCTCCCCCACTCGGGTTCGATTCCCCGCTGAAGCATAAGTGGTACTGAGCCTCCCAAAAAATCCTTCGGGATTTCTGGGTTATTGGGCCGCAAAACGGTGGGGCCAGTCACTATAAAAAGCTTACCCTTAACACAGTTTCACTAACTCCAAGTCAAAAAACTTGGAGTTATAACATTGTGCTTTGTAATTTTTTTCTCCCATAAATCCAAAATACACACTTACTTAAAAAAAAAAAAAGATGTGCAGGAGCTACAGTGTGGTACTCCTGATTCTATGGCCTTGATCTCAACTGATAAAATTGAGTCTGTGCTAGATTCTCCTGTTGAGCTAACATGCAAAGCTCCTGTTTCTATTCCTGGCCATTTCAATGCTGATGTCTCCTCTGCTGATGATGCTAGTGAAAATTGGGTCACTGATAGTGACCCGGATGATGATTCTTCTCAGTCTGCCGAGGTATGGAGTCCTGAGGATGTTGCCAACGATCCAATGCTCTATGCCCTCCGGTGCTTACTTGGAGAGAATGATTCTCAGATTTTCTTGAAATCCATCGGCAAGGACCAGCGTGGTGTCTTGCTTGATTTCTTAGGTTTATGTTGGAATGATGTGACTGAGCACACAAAGGATAAGTTCAGATCATACTTTCCGATGGTGGAGGATTATCTGAGTTGCCCCTCGGGTACTTATTTTGTAGCCCTCCGTCTGCTGGTGACTGTTACTTCCTCGAAGCCTCACATTGACCCATTACCTCCTGAGATGAAGTTGCTTATATTTGATCTTCTTATTGTCCTGCTGAAATGGAATAAGGATTTTCCGTCATATCAATATACCGATCTGGATGGTTTAGTGGTGGGCCTCCAATGTTTTGATGGCTCTCGCATCTGTTTATTGCTGGATGGTTTCATCCGTTGTGGGATTATTGCCGGTTTGATATGAGGCCGGAGTGACATATGAGGCCGGAGCGCTTTTGACCGGAGTGACTCCGGGGTGATCTATGTACTCTCTTTGGCGGAGTGGCCATGTGTTCGATGAGACTGGAGTAGCCATGCAATCGAAGTGCCCTTTTGGCCTTGTGCCTTTCAAAATCCGGAGTTGATTTTCGCTCTTGGAACCCGGAGTGAGCTGCGGAAAGCTAAATGGACAGACTGATTTCAGGTCGGTGTTGATTGTGCTTCTTAATGGTCTTGATGGCCGGAGCTGCCTTGTGCTTTTTGAAAGCCGAAGTGTATTGAGGCCGGAGTGATTTGTTAGTCGCTTAATAGCCGGAGTGAATTAAGGCCGGAGTTGCTTGAAAGTCGGAGTAAACTATCAGAGGCTTGATGACCGGAGTGGCCTTCTGCCTTTTAATAGCCGGAGTGACTCTTAATGTGCCGATATGGATCTGCGGTTTAAGTGCGTTCTCGACGTGCGTTTCAAGTGCCGATTTGGATCCGCGTTTTGAATGTCGATTTTGATATTGTGTTTGTTCTTAATGACTTTTGTCACAGTTTCTCTGTTGGAATCATCTGATGTATTAACGTGCTCTGGGTATGCCCTAGCACTTATACTTTATCCCCAAATCGAAAAAATACTTGTTGATAAATCATAGCTTGTAAATTTTTTCTCCTAATAATCCAAATTTACTTACCAAAATAAGATGTACCAGCTGCTCGGTGTATACCCTAACATTTTATGCTTTAACTCGAAGTCAAAATACTTGGAATTAAAGCATAGTTTGTGTAATTTTTTCTCCCTTTAATCCAAATTACTTACTTACAAAAAAAAAGCTGCTTAATATTCGAGTTAGCCTCATAAATAAAGGATACATAGAATGCCTTATTGTCAACTTTGTTGCGTGCTTTGTAGTGAATAAATTGGTCTTCTTTAGGGGGAATCTCCAAACCCACATACCACGAATCCCATCAAACCCATATACAGCCTATAGATGTTACAGAATAAGTCACAGCCCAATCCCAACTAAAAATCAACTACATGGCATGCCCACTCCACGCCCTCCGAATATAACATACAAGGAGAATGATTCGATATTTTGGCTAGAATGAATGAAGATTTATATGTCCCAAATTCTAAAAACCAATTTCTATTAATCACAACTTGTCTAGCTTTCAGTAGATACAAATGTGTAGAAGGCACTATCATGCGTAGAAGGCACTACCATGATACAAATCATTAAAATCACAACCATTTGGACAATTATCCAAGGCCATGGGGCTCCTAACATTCTAGTTACCAGCCAATCCTTCGGAAGGAGATCAAATTGCATTAAAGTCTCCCAAAGCAGCCCGTGGTGCCTCATGTATCTGATTTGTTTTAGCTCGTAAGCTATCCCAAAGAATGCGCCGCTCAATAATCAAGTTAGCCCCATAAATAAAGGATACATAGAATGCCTTATTGTCAACTTTGTTGTGTGCTTTGTAGTGAATAAATTGGTCTTCTTTCGAGAGAATCTCCAAACCCACATACCACGAATCCCATCCCTTGTGTGCGTTTTTTTCTTCGTGTTTGGCTGGTTTACTCTCCTTTTCCCGGATCTCCTTTATGCGTTTTTCCGGCTTTTGTTGATTCCAGACTCCGAAAAAAAAAAAATTTGTTTTGTGTAATCCGGATTCCGGAGCTCTCGCGGACTTCGTAATCCGGAGTGTGTATTTCTTCGTGCTTGGCTGGTTCGCTTTCCTTTACCCGGATCTCCTTTGTGCGTTTTTCCGGCTCTTGTAGTTTCCGGACTCCGAAAAAAAAAAATCTCTGTTTTGTGTAATCCGGATTCCGGAGCTCTCGCGGACTCCGTAATTCGGAGTGCATTTTTTTTTCTTCGTTGGCTGGTCTGCTTTCCTTTACCCGGATCTCCTTTGTGCGTTTTTCCAGCTCTTGTAGATTCCGGTCTCCAAAAAAAAAAAAAAAAATTTCCGGCTGGTTCTGTTGCTGTTTAGTGCAGTCCGGTTTCCGGAGCTTTTGCGGACTTCGGATTCCGGAGTGCGCACTTTCGAGTATCGCGTGCATCCATCTTCCGGAATGCTTTGGGCGGAGTGCTTTCCTCCGGAGCTCTTTTTTGCTGAAGTGCTAATTTCCAGAGTACCTCTTTTTTCGGCGAGATATTTACCGGAGTGAATTCTGCTGGAGATCTGTCTTTTTTTGCCGGAGTATTCTTCCGGAGTTCTTTATGCTGAAGTGCAATCTTCCGGAGTGCACTAGCCAGCGGGTCTCTTTCCGGAGTCCCTTTCTGCGGGAGTGCATACGTCCGGAGTGCTTTTTCCCCGGTGTGAATTTTTCCGGAGTGACTTGCTAGAGCTATTTCGTCCGGCATGCATTCTTAATGGAGTACAATTTTTCAGTGCGAATTCTTCAGGAATGGAATTTTCCGGAGTAGAAATTGCTGAAGTATTTTCTGCCGGAGTGCACCTTCTTCTGAGTCCATTCTGCTGAAGGGCTATCTTCCGATGAGCATCCCTAGCTGGATCACCTTTTGTTTCCTTGGTTGAAGTGCGCAACCGGTGTGTTCTTCTTCAACCGGGGCGGAGAGACCTTTATGACTTGTGTCATGTATTTTGGGGTTCCTCCATTTTTTAATTCTGTGTCCTTTTCCAAGTCGGCAAAACACTTGGAAATTACACAATCTCTGTACAATTTATTTTATTTTAATACAATTAATTACTTACCAAAAAAAAAAGATGTTACAGAATAAGTCACAGCCCAATCCCAACTAAAAATCAACTACGTGGCATGCCTACTCCACGCCCACCGAATATAGCATACAAGGAGAATGATTCAATATTCTGGCTTGAAGGAATGAAGATTTATATGCCCCAAATTCCGAAAACCAGTTTCTATTAATAACAACTTGTCCAGCTTTCTGTAGATATAAATGTGTAGAAGGCACTATCTCGAGTAGAAGGCACTGTCATGACACAAATCATCAAAATCACAATCAGTTAGACAATTATCCACGTCCATCGAGCTCCTAACATTCTAGTTACCTCCCTATCCTTCAGATGGTGATGAAATTGCATTATAAGTCCCCCAAAGCAGCCCGTGGTGCCTTATGTATCTAATTAGTTTTATCTTGTAAGCTATTCCAAAGAATGTGCCGCTCAATATTCGAGTTAGCGTCATAAATAAAGGATACATAGAATACCTTATTGTCAACTTTGTTGCGTGCTTTGTAGTGAATAAATAGGTCTTCTTTAGAGAGAATCTCCAAACCCACATACCACGAATCCCATCCAACCCATATATGGCCTATGGATGTTACAGAATAAGTCATAGCCCAATCCCAAGTAAAAATAAACTATGCGGCATGCCTACTCGACGCCCTCCGAATATAACATACAAGGAGAATGATTCGATATTCTAGCTAGAATGAATGAAGATTTTTACGTCCCAAATTCTGACAACCAATTTCTATTAATCACAACTTTTTTTTTGGTAAGTAAGTAAATTTTTATAAATGAAAAGAAAATATACAAAATCAATGTTCTATCTCCAAGTGTTATTCCGACTTGGATTTAGAACAACGACGCTAGGGCATACCCCGACCAATGTGGTCAAAAATACAAACCTAATATAAAATAAAGAACAAAAGGCCAATATGCGACTATTAATCACAACTTGTCCAACTTTCTGTAGATACAAATGTGTAGAAGGCACTATCATGCGTAGAAGGCACTATCATGACACAAATCGTTGAAATCACAACCATTTAGACAATTATCCAAGTCCATGGAGCTCCTAACATTCTAGTTACCTCCCAATCCTTCGGAAGGCGATCAAATTGCATTAAAGTTCCCCCAAAGCAGCCCGTGGTGCCTCATGTATGCCATCTGAAGCTGCGGCTGAAGATGCTCCTACAGTCGATTCTACTCCCAGCCCTCATGCTGTTCAACACGATTTGGCTCCTGAGGATGACTCTGCTTGTAGGATTGCTTCTGATGTAGAACGATTACGGAAGCAATTGATGGAGATAAAAGAGCAGCGTTGCCTAGATCTGTAATTGCCTTGTTGCACCCCAGCTGCCCGTAATTCATACCGGGAGTCCACCTGCAGAGGTAGCAATTCCTTCTTCAGGTTCAGCAACACACATGCATCAGCTGGGTCCATAGAAACTGCACGGCATAAATGCAACTACAGCAGGATCAGCAGTAGAAACTCCAACCACTGCAGCCGCCCAATAGCTTCATGGAGTGGTTAGCCAGTAGCACCCAGTGACAAAACCAGCACAGCAGGAGAGCCAACACCAGAAAACATCGGCCCATCAAGCAAATGGCAATTAAGATCTAAATCATACCCAGGGGGAAATTCCTATATAGCTAAGAAGTCACCCATACAGAGTGACATGATCCTCAGCACTCAGCTTCCAAAGGCAGGACAGAGCAATATAAGATTGAGATCCCTTCCAGCAACTCAACAATTATAATCAGCAAGCTTTCCAAACAAAGTCACATCAGCAAAAACCAAGGAGAACTCCCCATAAGGGGAGCATCCCCATCAAAAACCAATCCCGAACCAACACCATAACCCCTCAAGTGTGGGGAGTGTGGATTTTCTTGGACGCGGATTTTCACCGGCGCCTCGATTTGGGATGATGCCAAGAATCACTAAGCTCGGGCACGCTTTGAACTCCAACCTCAGCAGGATCACTCCGATCCAACTGCTGCATAGGGATTTTACAGGCAATACCATGGAGACCAGCTAAAAAATCATCCTGATTGCTATTTTGAATAGCCGGGAATTTCATTATCGCATTCAACAAGGAAGACAGGGTTTCGAAGACAATCTTCTCCTCCTCGGGAGAGAAAGAGGCACTGTCGGTCTGAGAAATATTAGGCACCAATAAGGATTCGAAAGCAGCTAAGTAAGGATCAGTGGAAAATCCATGGTCTTCCACATCACTGAAGGCTGAGTTGAATTGACACTTGGTCGCAACACTAACATCCCGCCAGCAACTGTTCAGCACCTGCTGGATAGCCTGAAACATTTGATCCCCCTCAGGTGACAAAGCTGCCACACCTCCCTCATGACTTCCAACCCGAGCCCCCCAATTGTTCTCAAAGCTAGGCACACCATGGCTTGATTCACCATGGAGTCTGTTACAGTGTGGTCGCTGACTTTCACTTTGGTTCGGTTGATGCTGTGGCTCTTCGCTGTGGAATTGGATTGGGTTCTTGTGTGTAGATAGAATGCCGTTTTGTTCCGGTGCGCCTAACGCTGGATGTGAAAACTGCTGATGCATCCAGTTGCCTGTTGTTCATTGCTGATGCAGTAAATGCATTCTATGCTGTGTTTGGATGCTGTCCTGCTGCTAGTGGCTTTAATTTACGGCTCTTTGATGCAGGGCGCCACCTTTTGATGATGGTGCCATCTGCTGGTGTTAGCTGGCCCTGCTGCTGCTATGTTCGGACACAGCTGGATCTGCTAGTCCATCTTGCTGCTGATTGTCCATGGCTGGCGCCGATGTGCATGCTGTTAGCTACTGTGATTGGGTTCAGTTTTGTTGGCGGGTTTGGAGTTCGGCCCCTCTAGCTGGACGCCATTTTTGCTGTCGCTGCTGGTGTTTTTCGCTGGCGTTGGATCGGTGGGTGAGAAGCTGCTGCCCTTTGCTGCTAGTTGATGGAAACTAGGAGTGCCGTTTGATTGGTGGTAGATGTTTATGTGTAATGTAAAGGCACATTTTTTGTATGCTGTAAGATAGTTTCTCTTAGGTTTTTTGAGAAATTCTCTGTTGTATTAGTTGCTCGGGGTATGCCCCAGTGTTTAATGTTCTAACTCCAAGCCCAAAAATTTGGAATTATAACATTGCTTTTGTAAATTTTTCTCCCGTTAAACCAAATTACACACTTACTTACCAAAAAAAAAAGATTCACCATGGAGTATTTACGGGATAGCCTCACGATAGAGTCTGGAGTTGATACATCAATCCCATTAACTAAGCAGTCTGCAGCAGACTTAGTCCCGACTTGAGACCCTTCGGTCTGATCCAAATGATGTGAGGAGGAGTCTAGGACAGGATGAGCCCCCTCAGAATCCACAAGAGAGTATTGAGAGCCTCTGGCATTATCAGCAGTGGAGCCCCAAACAGTATCATGCTGAACAAAATCAACCAATCCACGGTCTGTTGAACACTCCACCAAGCCATCATTCGAAGATTTAGATGCCATGGATTCAATACAAGCAGGAGCCTCCTGATTAGCCACAGCCACCAAATGAACCTGGGGGGAGTCCTTAGAACCACCACCTTCATTACCAAATGCCTGGACCTTAGGCTTTGATGACATCACCTTCAGGCTGCTAGTTGCACTATTCTGATTACTGAGATGAGTAGGAGAACTGTGAGCTGGCTTCGAATGGTAAACAATCTCCACCTCCACAATCTTGGCAGAGTCTGCTGCCCCAGATAAGAGCCATAATTTTGTAGGAAGGGGATCGCCCCTACACACTTCAATGCACATTCTGGCAACATTTACACGCTCCATCTTAGCAGTGTTGGGATCACAAATAATTGGTTTACCTATCCTGCTAGCAATCCAGCTTAAACCTAGAGGGGTCCAAAACTCAATTGGGATGTTTACCAAAAAAATCCACATTGGGAAGGACTTAAGGGAATCAAATTCCAAATTCATACCGGGAGTCCACCTCTTGAGGAGAATGGGATTCCTCTTGAAGGCCTAGGGGCCATTTGCCAAGCAAGCTTCCAGTTGAGCCATAGAACCAAGCTGGAAGAAGAACAGACCCCTCTCATTCACTGCAACATGGTGGATACCAAAGCGAGCCCAGATTTTTCGAGCAATGGCGTTAACCACCGAGAAGTGGAGAGATTTTTCATAGAAAAGGCCCACCAATGTGGAGCCCCAAAGCTCAGCACCCTGCTGCAAAACCTCAGCAGGGGGGACAGGGGCAATTCGGATCCAACCTCAATAGAAGGAGGAAAATATTTAAGGGGGGTAAAATAAATTTTGCTCATGCCCAGGGCAGCTTGAGCCCAAGAAAAATCGGTGGTCTGACCATAGTTCAGAGCACCGGCCGAACCAACACCTAGGGTACATTTAGGTATTACCTCAACCGCAGTAGGAAGCGCACCTGAATTATCAGCACTACCAATAGAAGCCGATCGAGCAGGCACGGATGGCTCGACAGAATCTCGAGCATCTAAAGAACTTTCATTCTGAACAATGCCGGACCAGGAAGGGATGTTCGAATCAAGGATCGTCACAGCTTTTGGAAATCTGAAATCGTCCTCATCCATCGCGGGAGAGGGAACGAGAGGGAGTATGTCCGAACACTGGGCGGTAACAGACGAAAGGGGCAAAACCACTAATTCAGAAGAGCAGGTGGAAGAAGAGAGAAGGTTGAGGTCTGGACGGGATCCAGGGGAGAGCCCAGGAGGCCGACCATGGCCGCCTCCAGCGGCGCCGATTGCAGATTCGAATATTGGATGATCACATTAGAGAGAGGTGCTCTCCCCTCTCGCTAGGTTTCAAAATTCAAATTTGAGTTTTGATCGGCCCTCGGCGCTGCCTGTGCCTGCATGGCCAGTCCTCGGGTGCCTATGGCGATCCCCCCAGGACTCCTCTTCCATCTCCGCCCCAAGCTTCCTCCATCGACATCCGTAATGTCTTCAGCCATCCTTCCCTCTCCCTCATTCCCTCCATTGCAGAGGGACTCCCTCCTTTCGTTCTCTGGGCCGGATGCCTCCTTCCTTGAGGGTCTGAAGCAGCCCCCGCTGTTCCCGCCGCGACTAGTCTGGGTTCCCCGTCTACCGTCTCTAAAGCGCAAGCCAATTCTGCTAAGCTGTCTCTCCAGATTTCGGCTTCTGAAGAGGTCAAGAGTGAACGCGTTGCTGTATATGGATCTTTGCCCATCTCTTTGCAAATAAATTCAGGTGTGACTCAGCCACCGTCCTCCTGGGTTGAAATTGCCAAGAACAATGGTCCCTGCTCTTCTCTTAAATTTTACCCCCCTCAAGCATTTGATGGGGATATTGTCTCCATATCCCCTCCTGCTGAAGTAATGCAGCAGAGCCAGGAGATCTGAGGTGCTACTCTGGTGGGATATTTTCACGAATCTCCTCTACATTACTTGGCGGTTAACAACATTGCGCGCAAAATTTGGGCCAGATTTGGGCTTTGCCATGTGGCTGGGAATGAGAACGGATTCTTCTTCTTCCGATTTGCTTCTGAAAAGCAATTAGGTCTCTATCTATCGAATGGCCCCTAGACTTTCGGCAAACATCCGCTTATTCTTAAAAATTGGGTGCCGGGGATGGAGCTGTCTAAAGACTCTCTCCAAACCTTCCCAGTTTGAATTACCCTATCCAACATCCCGATTGAATTCTGGACTCCCTTGGGCCTAAGCTGGATTGCAAGTGGGGTTGGAAAACCTCTTCATTTTGACCCGATCACAGCTCGTATGGAGCGGTTGCAATTCGCTTGGATTTACGTTGAGGTGAGTAAAAATGCTCCTCTCCCGAAAAAGATCAGGGTTTAAACTGGTGTTATGGATTCAGCCATGAATGTCGAAGTTAGGGTTGATTATCAATGGAGGCCGAAGCCTCATGCTAATGGTCGAACTGCTTCTCAGAAAGGTACCAGAAGGGTTAAGCCTGTCCATCAGGTTGTTGCCCCAAAGACTTTGTCCACGGGGTGCCCCTTGAATGAAAGAGGGTCTTTTCCTTCTATGGAAGGACCCAATGCTACAGACAACTCTCAGTTTGTTCCTCTTGGGGAAGCTGTTATATCTGTCTCTGAACAAGAGGTCTCTGATTCCATTCCAAAGGAGCCTTTGGAGCTGGCGATGCCTTCTGAGTCTGCTAAAGAGGTCCCTGAGGGTATGGAATCCAGGAATTCGGATATGCAGAAGGCAATATCAACTGATTGAAGTTGTTAGCCCTCCCTCAATGCCTAATTCTGGCTCTGAAGAGGTTTTTGCTGCCCTGAAGGAAGTGGATTATGCATCTAAAGATATGGATGAAATGGAATCGGACATCGCTGAGCAATCAGCCCTTGAATCTGAGTTTTCTGGGGGAGTGGAGGAATTCTCATCCAAGAAGACTCTGCCAGCTCTGGCTGAGAAGTCTATAGCGGTTTCAAACTTGCTGAAGCAGGAATGCTGTGAACTCGGTAGCCAATCGGCCGTCTTTGGATTGGAGGACGGCCTGCTCACTGCTGAGCCGTCTGATGCTCCTGGCAGCTCTTCATCTCTGATGAGGTCTGATTACTCTGTTGAGGGGCACATTTTGACTGTCCCTGGTTTGGGTGCTGGTTCCCTTCTTGCTTCTAGTACTTATGGTGGTTCTAATGTTGAAGAGGAGCCACTGAATGCTGTGGCTTGTATGTCAGGGGAATGTGGCGCGGATCTTGAAGAGCAAATAGCTTTAGATTCCATACAGCAGTCTACTGTGCCTATGCCTGTTGCTAGGGTCACTGTTGAAAGCGGTGAGGTGGTTTCGGTTCCTAATTTGTCAGCCGTAATTGATCCTGAAATTACTCCGGATTCTATCTCGCGGATTGCCCAGAAATATGGATTGAAGTCTAATTCTACTGGTCGGGCCTCTCCTCGCTTTTTTGATCACTTGGATGAAAATCATCCCATTGTGTCATCTGGAGGGCTTGTGGATGTGGTTCCAGATCATCCCATTGTAAATCAGACTCCTTTATCTGTTTCAGATGATGTTGTTCCAGATGAGAAGGATCCGCTGTACTTGGCTTTTCAGCAGCTCATGGACTCAGATGGTTCTCGTC